>OZ024910.1:37852247-38162247 GCA_964017125.1 Flabesymbios commensalis | reverse complement strand
TCACCCTAAAAACACACGAGTATTTTTTAAAACGTTTGTCTTTCAAGGTAATATAGTCGTGTAATATAGCAAATTAAAGGAAATTGGCACAAAATAGTCAAAATTAACAAATATTCTGAAGCTTTAAAGGTCATTTCTGGTCTCTTGGAGGTCACAACCCTAAACACACATATAATCCATAGGCCAGAATTGGTCACTTGGTCACACACACACACTACTTACCCACACCAACGTTTTTTTAGGCTTTGATATGTTCAAAACATGAAATGAGATGTTACCAGTAAAAATATAGGGACGAAATATATATTTTTACCGCTTATGTCCAGGTACCCAAACATGTCTAAATTAGGGGGTAGGGTTACACAAACGTCTGTCGTTGCAGTTCTAGTTTACTAATCTCTACACATACGTTTAAACATTTTTTTATTACAAATAATCGACAACAAAATAAACTAGTAAACATGATCAATGGAAACGACTTTATACAACATAATTATTGGCCATATATATATTTGTATATCCTTTAACCTGAGTGGTATTTAGATTTGTACTTTGAATATTTATTTTTAAATGAAAGAATATTGCAAACTTTTTTGAAAATGTGTGTATTTATCCTGGATTGAAATATGAAACATTGAACTTTGCTCTGCATTTACGTCTATAATCATTCTCCCGCTTGTTTTTACATAATTTGTGTGTGCTGAATTCGAATCTGTCGTATAAAATTCTATATTTGGTGTCCTTCACCTTTAAATAAGCAAAACATAAAATGGCCGCCAAAACCACATTTTTTCTATATTTTTGTTACGAATTATTGCACGATTTCTGTATCTGTATGATTTTGAGTTGATAAATTTATGTCTCATGTTTTTTCGAGAAAAATGACCTTTATTTGACTTTCAAATTCAAAATGGTTACCGCCAACACACAAATAAAAGCGTTATTTATGCACGTGAACTATAATATCATAAACAACATTTGTTTAATGGAAGTCTAAAAAATAGACTACGTGATACGGCAGATTAGGTTGCAAGGCATTCGAAACTGTGTTTAAGTACAGTATATTCTGACATACTTTGATGTGCTTAGTATTTAGAATGACATCATTATTTTAATAGTAAATATGCAAAATGACGTCCATCTTGGATTTTACGATAAACTATTGGTCAGACGATAAACAATAAACACCAGAAATGCTTGTTTCGGCCTCCAAGTCACACAAAATCAATAAATTGAGCAATTCCGAACCACAAATAAAAAAGAGGTTTAATTTACATTTTGATTGCCATTTTGTTTCTTGTTTATATGAAGCTAAATTTCTCGGCCATTTGAATTTTTTCTTCCAAATTTACTCGTCAGTAACGTTCAGTCCTTATCCGCTATGTTACGACAAATACGTCATATTATCGTCAACATGTTTAGCAGTATACTTATAGTAACAGTAAATACATAAAAAATGGCGGATGAATTGGATCTAAAGATCAAGTAAAGGTCATTTCTTTCCCAAAGACACAAGAAGAAAATGATCAATTACAAATCTTGCAGAAGCCATAAATTGTGAGTTTATGTGCGACAAACTATAGAAAAAAATATGTTTTTTTTAGCATTTTGGTGGCCATTTTGTGTTTTGCTAAGTTGAAAGTGAGGGCCTACAAATAAAGAACGTTATCCGACAGATTCGCATTCAGCACACGCAAATTATGTGAAAACAAGTGAATACAACAGGATACACTAAAATCCCGAGCAAATTTCCATGTTTCAGATTTCAACCCAGGCTAAATAGACTTATCTTCTTGAAAGTCTGCAATATTCTTTCATTAAAAAATATATATGACATTTATAAGTATAAATAACACACATTATTAAGTATACATATATCTTGTTTCAGAAAACATAGGCCGGATATGGATTTGTCCAATAACTATCATTTATTATGTTGTTTTTAATGACCATGTTGACTAATTTGTTTTGATGTTCTTTCTGATTTTGTTTATAATAAAAAAAATATGTTTGGGCGTATGTGGAGAGACAACAATTTAGTCTACTGCAATGGGTGATGTATTATTAGGACGGGAATTCAATTGTCTGTTATATGGTATATATGATGTGCAGATTGGTTAATCAGAACATCAACGACAGACGCTTACGTAACCCTACCCCTAATTCCAGGTTTGGAGGTACCCCCATAAAAGCGTTCAAAACATAAAGCTCGTCTCTATTATTATTTTGGTACCATCTCATTTCATGTATTGGTCATATAACAGCTTAAAAAAAGTTGGTGTGGGTGAGTAGTGGGGGGTGGGTAGTGCATGGTGACCGACTCTGGCCCATAGACTAATAGGTATATTTGAAAACTTTGCAATAGCTGATCTTAAAATGTGCCGTAAAAAAGAGATCATGAACTCTAGGGGTCGAAAACTGACCTTAAGGTGACCTAAAAAATAACACCCTACATGTATTTTTTCCTATATTTCCAACAAACAACAGCGTGTCCGTGTCGGCGGAAAGTGCAGTTCATGGCAAACCACCAGTAAAGGAGTCCCACAAGAATCTGTTCTCGGTCCTATGCTTTTTAATGTTTTTGTTAATGATCAATTTTTTTTTCATAACACCTTTGTTGTATGGCGTAGAGTTCCAATTTTTTAATATGCAACGGAGTGGCAAGTGATTGTTATGATAAGCTAAAAAAGTGTTCTTGGCCAAAACTGGAGCTTACGACAGTGTTTCACCAAACCTTCGATATGAACATTTATAATAGACACTATATACCGCCCTGCGAACCTAAAATGCAGCATCTGCTCACTTTACAAGAAAGCATATACTATACTTTGGCTTTGCAGAACAGTATATGAACACGACACATCTACCCAATGTTTGACCAATGCTGACCCACCGTCCACGACGTTGGCTCAACTTCGGTCAAACATTGGGTAGATGTGTCGTGTTTGCTGAGATGATTTTGATCCCGGTCTCACCTGGATTCCGTGCGTGTCCGTGTCGTGACAGCCTATCATGGCGCTGGTACAGTCACTGGGCAGGGCGCACCGCTTATTCACAAGTAAGGTCTCACGAGAAAGCAGATACAGATTCTGTATAGTCTGACACACCGTGTGATCTGAAACAAACAGGTAGCAATAATGATCATAAACAATAATCATTTACCTGCTGATCAAGACTATTGTCGTTTTTAACCTGTTTTATTAGTCGACACAATCACTGTTATTGGGAGTGAAATGTGTGTCTAAATATCAAGATTTGTGTAATTTTGTGCTCAAATTAAGCAAATATGAAGTTGGACGCCTTTATGCACAACTGAACCAACCCCAAAAAGTTCGTTTCGCGATAAATGCAGTTGAAGTTTATGGTATTCTGTAAATTTAGGGAAGCGAATGAGGAAGATATTAACATAGATTAACCATAATGTGGTTAATCTATGATATTAAGTTGAACCAGCACACGACATTCACATTCTCTATCCATGCAAAATAACCTCATCTTCGGATACCTCCGATTTCAAGCCTCACTGCCTTATATAGACTGTGGTTCAGTTGTGCATGAATAAGAATGACCATTCTGATTTATGCACAACTGGACAAACCCACATGTAGGCCTATTGTAAATTAAACAAATACAAATATATGTGGGAAATTTACAAAAATAAGCACATTACAGACTCTCTACATATTCTGTATATCTATTCTGAAGTTTATTATGCTAAAAATACGTGTACCTTTTATAATCATGGGGACTGCGAGGATGATTGGGAATACAAAGGTGTGGGTTGGTCCAGGTGTGCATAAATCAATTTTAAGATTTCTATTTATGCCCAAGTGGACCAAGCCACATTAATTGTCATTTTAACAAATGTTTAGACAAATACAATAAATACAATAATATTCTCAAAATCTTACGTAGATCTAGCTGCGGAACGTCTTCAGTAATATACGTGTAACTTTTTTAGCTTAGGTGAAATCACGAGCACTGTGAGGCCGAGAGAAGAAATAGATGTGTGGGTTGGTCCAGATTTTACATATGCTGTTTTTTCCGCGCCACCAGGTGTGTAATTTGGACATCCGTTTTTTTTTAAATAAAGGCTATGCATAATGTCTATCACTTGGCACACTTGACTCATTTTTCATTTTGTGGGGGTTGGCTCAGTTGTGCATAAAGGCGTCCAGTTGTGGGTCGCGGTACTGAGACACAACTTCACGTGGCTGAAAATTTAAACAATTAACTTAACAGGATAAGAATTAGTCGCTACTCAGAGATGTGCTCTAAATTATTTTAGTTCACTGATGTACATGTATTATAAACAGGCAGGCATGCATGAACACATCTCATGACGTCAAGAATAAGCTGCGCCCACTACTTTTGCATTTGGAAACATCAGGCGCTCGAGCACTCTAATCTTTAAAAAAAATCATTTAAGGTAGAATGTGCAGGTCTGGGGCTACATGGGGCCTATAAACATGTATGCATTACGTGGCATATTCTGATCAACATACCTGGTTACAAAGCCTCGTACGAAAGCTGTTGAAAAGCTAAATAATAATATGATAAGGATAATTATTATTTCACTCAAATAATTATATAACATGGTGAATTTTCTACTGTAGTAATGATACATATTTTAAAATGGCTAATCAGTTATTTTGTGTGAATTAGGCCAAGTTCGATTTGTACCAATCTTAAATCGGTTTACCAATCTAGAACGTTTGATTCACACCAAATCAGTCCAAACTAGAACCGTATTGACCAAATCATCAAACCTGCCTGCATGAAGGTTTGGTTGCTGGATCTTGAACCGGTTTGCCAAACCATGCGTTTCGTTGGCTCAAACGGTTTTTTGATCGGCTGTAAATTTTGATCTGGAATCAGATTGTCAAAACAGATGGGGTTTTTTGCTCAAACTATAATTCACGGCGTTCGTTTCTGGCATACGATGTACAAACCGAAGCAAACCGGATCACTAAACAACAGTATTTTGAGATCAGTGAGAATCGACCAGGATCTTAGGTATTGTGTCAATGCTGCAATAATAAGCTGTAACCCCCTGGACACACGGCGTAGTAGCGACGTGAAATCAACGTTGATTCAACGTCGCTACAACGCCGTGTGTCATAATTTGTAGCTCACGGATGACACTTACTGTGAGGACAATGTGTATCTGGGCTGAGTAAGTTGCAGGCTGCATTGTCTGTCTGGTTCACACATCTCAGGCAAGTAATGGCTGAAAACAATATACGTTCATTATTACTTCATTATTACGAACTTCGTTTCGGTTTTACCTACATACAGGTCAGGTGTTACCATAGAGCCGATGGCAAAAAGGCTGTGGATATGGAAATGTCTGGTGCATTGAGGAGCAATATAATTCCATGAGCCTATATACAGATATATACATCATATTTTTGGGCATGTTAAAAACAAATGCGTGAGTAATTACCATGACCAATCTGCCCAACTCCATTCGCCTCATTAACTCTTTAAGTGCTTCATTACTACTTAACATTTTCCTTTCATTTGAAGTTGGCATTGCTCACGCAATTGCCAACTTCAAATGAAAGGAAAATACCTCCTCACTTAAAAATTAAACCTGCTAAATTTCACAATGGGGGCTTTACTCAAGATTTATACATGCATATTTGTTCAATTTCTGTCAAATTTTAGTTGTGGAAAAACAGTATGAATGCGCTCAAAAGCGTCGCCCGCACTCAAAGGGTTAATACCTTGGGATGTCATCAGGGTATGATGCATCAGTAATGTGATTCCAATTTTCGGCCCAAGTATGGTATTGCACACCCTAATTTAAATAACAACTGAATGACGGCGGTGACTGGTCGATATCGTGACTTGACTGGCTGAGCCACTATTCGATCGGTCGGGGGTAAATTACTAGACTTGATCCCAATGTTCTCACCACTCCCACCGTCCTCCTAGCATTAAGGAGTCGAATATAATATTAATATATAATTATAATAATTATATATAGAGGAGTTGAATCTTTCACTTTATACATTGATCGCGGGTGTGATAAATATATATAAAAATAGTATTAATTTTAGCAGAACACTCCTTCATTTAACTAAAATGTGTTTAATAATTCAGTTTGTCCTTGCACCTCACTCTTATTTTTTTAAATAATAATTCAAAACTACGATACCAAACACGTGTATTATCCTCGCTTTGTTGCTGACTTGAGGCAAATGCATGATCAACTCTGAAATGGTGATAACCGAATACATCAAAATACATCGCATAAGAGAACAGGGAACAGGACTAATAGGCCTATAGTAGTCTACATATTGAATGTAGATTTAAGAGAAAATACTAATGAAATATGATATCACAACTATTTATAGTTACATTCTGAATTGCAATTTTCACATTTGGCAAATTTTTAGCTTGAATTGCAATATTCAGCTTCAAATGTAATACGAAAACGAATCAAAAATATTAGATAGAGGTAAATCTTAACTTCTAACATCAGTGCATTCTAGCCACGTTAGCCGTGCAAAGCCAAAAGGCAATATCTGCTTAGCAGATACTGCCTGTCGGCTTTGCACGCCGGTACTGTGGACGGTGTTTGCTCGGGATGGAGACTCTGAGGGAGATGTCACACGAGATGTGCACTGCCAGCAATAAAACGAAATTATTTTCCGCTGCTCTCCCTTCACATAAAGTGATATCATTCTTATTCATAATTGGATGGCATCATTCACAAGTGGGCTGACCCACATTAAAAAAACGATGAAAATGTATGGCATTGATAGCAACAACTTGATGAATATACGAGTTTCACATTCAGGGTTAGACTATTTGGTCACTAAATTTGTTACCTTTCTGCGTTAATTTGTATTTATTCGTTTTATCATGTACTTCATGTTGCAGCGCGATTTTTTCTCAAAATCGTCAAAATGTGGGTTAGCCCACTTGTGCATGATGCCATCCAATTATGTTTATTCTAAATGATATTCGTTTTACATCACCGCTGTCGACTTTTTAGTAGGGACGTTTTAACTTACGTTGAAAAAGTTGCACAACTAAACTAAAGGATATTGGACTCCACCCGATAAAATTCGGTGTATTTATTTTTCCACCTAACAGAGGGATACAATAACAGATAATTGATTTGATTTATTATTTTAATTAATTAACTACTTCCATGTTCGTGTAGCCGGTTGAATTGAGGCGGTATTGGAGCATTTCTATGGATACACCTCAGTTTTATGTGCGTAATCTGCAATATATAGTCCTTTTTATTAGCAAGCAGCTTTATTATATTGTATTATTGCGCATTAAACGAGCGCTAGAACATACAGATTTGCAAATGTTTGGTATCAAATTAACCCTGTCAAGCCTGAATTAACCATTGTCATCTTCATCCACTACAAGCCGCGAATTGCTGTCGCAATTCTCGACTTGTAGTGGATGAACATGATTTGATGTGGGTGAAAAATTAAAGAAAATTCACATGTACGTGTATTGGTAAACCAGTTTCATAGAAATTTTCCTTTTAAAACCCTTAGTTTTTGCGAAATAAATTGTATTTTCAAGGATGTAAAATGATGCATTAATGCATCGTGGGGGCTTAAAGGGTTGAACAAATATAAGTAATTCTCACCCTCTTGAAGTTGTGGCTCGCGGCAGCGAGACACAACTTCAAGTGGGTGAAAATTTAAATAAGGTGTGAATGGGTAATGCCCCTTTAATCTCAAATATACAGCACGCATATATACACGTTAACCATTGAAGCTCTGACATTTTTTGTATAAAGGTGTTTTATAATTTGAAGTCATCATGTCTTAGTTAGCTCTTCCCGATTCATTTGAATACCTATGCTATATGGGCCTGCGGCCACTATTAATATTTCTACTCTTACAGTGCGGAGATCGATTTTAGACGTCAGAATCTGACGTCTACAGACGTCAGATTCTGACCACTAAAGTCGATCCCCGCACTTTAAGGGTTAAACTCATACTTCAAATACAATAGTACAAGTTACATTATAGGAAGCAACCACTGTTCAGGATTTGGTTGGCAATATGACACCTTTGCTTCCGCCCCGCAAAGCTAAAAGTACATTCTTATCTCAAAATTAAGCAATAGTTGTGACAGTGACAGAATTAAGTGACAGAATTAAGTTTCTTCCTTTATTGACTTGCTTCCTTTCTCTCTCAGATGGGAAATTTCAAACCTGTGTCACTTATACAGATTCATTCAAGATACTTCCTCATTACAGTATACATTTAGAAATGATCGGAGTTCTACCGGACATTCTGTATCATTACATTTTAATATAATACCATTGAACATGAGTAATCCAATAAATTTATTTTATAAAGTGGTATATCTTTGGAACAAGACTCCGGAAAATTGTAAAAAATGCAAACACATTACTTGGTTTTAAGGAAAGTTTAATAATATATTTTAAAGATATTTTGGTATCTACTTTTGATGTAAACGACACATGCACATGGGTTCATGTTTGTAAGTGTGCATTATGTAGACAATATCCATAACATGAAACCAACATGGGAATACTGGAAAGATATACTGCCTATTCCACTTCCTAGCATGCAAAATATTATAAAGTACACACAAACATATGATAGGGCATACATCTTACAACACTTGACATACACTACAATTTTCTACAAACTCGACACAAATTGGCCACACGTTCAAAACAAGTTGCGTTGAGCTCGTAGCTAATTCTAAATGATGTCAAGAATTGAAAAATGTATCATGATAAATTCAGAAATCAAATATTTGTTTAATAAAGTATTGGTCATATCACTCTGATAACTAGTCTATAGTTGCCCACTTCCTAGCATGCAAAATATTATACAGTACACACAAACACTTTGGCGCAATGTTATATACAATTTATTTTATATTATATATTTCTACTTTATTGTACATAAAGTAACTGTATACTTTAGCATGCAAATAAATGAAAAAGTGAAAAATACTACACAGATTAAATTTCATAACATCTGGAAATCTAACCAGTGACACCATTCAATTGCCGTAATTTGGTCGACGAGCGAGTTAATGTTTTAACCCTTTAACCGCCGGTGCCGCATATATTCGGGTTTTCATTTTTTATTGGCACATTAAGTACCACATTTTAAATATGTTAAAGATAGAATGTGACATTAACCAGCAAGATTTAAAAAGAGTTGACCTCCATTTTGTCAAATCTGAATAATTTTCACTCTCTTGAAGTTGTGGGTCGCGTCAGCGAGCCACAACTTCAAGAGGGTGAAAATTTAAATTGAAAAATTTGGCGGTCAAAGGGTTAAGAACCCTTTGCCCGCTGAGCACGAGTATAATCGTTTTCAATCCGTTTTATCAGTCGACCAAATCACTGTTTTTGGGAATAAAATGAGTGTTCAAACAACAAGATCTGCAAATATTTGGGCTAATATTAAACAAATATGAAGAATTTTCACTCACGTTGTGGATCGCGGTAGCGAGACACAACTTCAAGTGGGTGAAAATTTAAATAAGATAACTTAGCGGCAGAAACTTTAAACTGCTTTTTACAAAAGCTAATTAGCACACAATGGCTTCAGGCTTGACCGGGTCAGTGACACCGATGACACTAGACGCTTGCATAAGGCTACTTTAATGTTGGTCTGGACAACGTAGAAGACAGTGGGCCATCATTAAATCAACATTTGGAAGGGTCTCGGGTTTGCTTGGTAGCTCATGTTATGTACATGAGGGTGATTATTTAATGGACATTTACGACCGACGTGCCACCTGGCTACGGTTATGTATATATCTCGTATTTACCACCAAGAATTATTGGTACCACACAACATGATATACGTATGGCTATTTAGTAGAGGTCCTATAGGTCTTTCAAGCCCAATTCTTCAAATAATTAATTCATGCTATCATTTATTCATATTCTCCTATATGACACTATTATACACGGGTAGCATGAGCGGGTGCGCCTCCTATTTTTTTATAAGTATCTGAAAAGGCCCATAAACATATTAGGGTCAGTTTAAAAGCAGATAGAAATTATTACAATGAGTAAAAACAATATTGCACACATTCCATTTTAACAAAAAATTGCTTGACATTCTCAGATTCTGTTATCTCACATTTGTTATAACTAATTATGATTTACGGTCTCTGAATGTTCAAACATCTGATAAAGCCACATTCTGAAAAATAGATCTACGCCTGGTATTTTATTTCTAAGCTAATAATATCGAGAACAAATAATGTTGTACTATAATCTGCATTGGCCGGGAATCGAGCCCGGGTCACCCGCGTGGTAGGCCTGGTATATTCAAAGGTAATAAAAAAGAGAAAATATACTGTGTTACTAAAAGCTGCATCGGCCGGGAATCGAACCCGGGCCACCCGCGTGGCAGGCGAGAATTCTACCACTGAACCACCGATGCTTACATTGTCAACCACAATGTCCAGCTCATTACTTGCAGCAAACAGGATACGCTGAACCAATGTTGGATTTATCTTGGTCCACCGTCTGCGACGCTGGCCCAACATTAAAACAGCAAAGGCTACAATATCTTGTGTTTGCTGGGTTGTAAGGTTCAGGAACATGCTAAAACAGTTTGTCACTTTCGCAGGCGAATCTCGCTTTCTTCTTACATAACGCGTGACATTTGATGAGTAACTGTTCCCAAATAAAACGAGCCAGTTTGTACACTAACAATGAACGTTAGGCTTAATACTTAATATATGAAAACAAAATGGTAATATTTTATCCAACATAAATTTGATTTCTGCACAACATATGATAGGGCATACATCTTACAACACCTGACATACACTGCAATTTTCTACAAACTCGACATAAATTGGCCACACGTTCAAAACAAGTTGCGTTGAGCTCGTAGCTAATTCTTAATGATGTCAAGAGTTGAAAAATGTATCATGATAAATTCAGAATTCAAATATTTGTTTAATAAAATATTGGTCATATCACTCTGATAACTAGTCTATAGTTGCGCTGACTGGTTTTACCACGTATCCCGCTAAGTTAGTCTATTTAAATTTTCACACACTTGATGTTGCGTCTCGCTACCGCGGCCGCGCTGCGACCCACAACTTCAAGTGGGTGAAAATTACTCATATTTGTAAAAAAAATTGAGACCAAACATTTAAAAGTCTTTATGTTTAAACACTCATTTCATAACTAATAACTGTGATTTTACCTGCTAATAAAACAGATTAAAAGCGACCCCATTCGCACTTGGTGCTTTAACCCTTTAAGCCCTCACGATGCATTAACGCATCATTTTACATCCCTGAAAAAAGACCTAATTTTTCTACAACTAAGGGTTTTAAAAAGAAAATTTCAATGAAACTGGTTTACCGCGACATGGCAATATTCTTTACTATTTAAACAACATCAAGTCATCTTCATCCACTACAAGTCGAGAATTGCGGCAGCAATTCGCGGCTTGTAGTGGATGAAGATGACAATGGTAAATTCAGGATTGAAAGGGTTAAAGGTTAATTGGGAACCAGTCAAATGACACATGTTTTGTACAAAGAAAGGGATGTTCACCTCAGAAGTAGACATACAATTATACAATGTGATTAATGTTTGCAAAAAACACCCTCCGAAACGTGCTCCGGCAGATAGCGTGGAAGGCGTGATGCTTTTATCTATTATTTTATTGATTTATTTATCTATTTGCCATCTTTATACATATAATAATCATCCAGCAGTGCGAAGCCGCACCGTCACGGTGGGGTTATTTCCTACAGAGCTTTGCATAATTAACTATGCTTCTGAGCCTCCGTGACCGAGAGGTAGCGTGCTCGGCCTCAGACCGCAAGGGCTCGAATTTTAAATCCTGTGTCTGGAGGACAGTGTCATCTCAATCATGTCACCACCCTCAGGAGGTTCTCCTGGTCCAGTTTAGCCTATCTGTGCACAAATGTGGGCTAAAGCCCGATTCATTTCATTTTATTTCACTACTTCATTACAAAAATAAAAACGAAAATTGATGTCATCCCAAGGAGCCGCTTTATGAAAGTCAAAAAAAATATGTTGTACAAAAATCTGCATCGGCCGGGAATCGAACCCGGGCCACCCGCGTGGCAGGCGAGAATTCTACCACTGAACCACCGATGCTTACACTAGTATTCAGCTGAGCATCACGATTTAAAAAGATCCGGTATGGTCAATACCGGGTACTGGTCATATGCAAACTCCGATCGACCTCAAAATTACGAAAATAACGTAGGTTCCGGATTGGTCAATATGGCGATCTCGACCAATCCGAAGATTCGCGACATCTGAACACAGATAATAAAAGTCGTGTTCATTTTTTTCTTATTATCAGGTTAGGGGCCTAAATCACAGTAGGGCTAGGCCTTTAAATGAATGTTTAAGCATAAATATTTGTAAATATTTGGTCCAAAATTTAACACGAGGTCATGTACTTTCACTCTTCCCGCGCAGTCAGTCCAGATCCCACTTGTCATCATAGGACGCCGTGGCTGCACTGAGACTCCATGTTATCGGCATGTCAACCTCATGGATATCATTTTTAATAAACCATCATAAACTGTCTCAGCTACAGTGTCATCATTTTTTTTTATAATTATCACACACATCCCCGTGTGATATCTGCATAAGAACTAGTACTCTAAACAAATAACCCTTCAACCCTTAAAGACCCGAATTTTCAAATGAAAACCTTGGGAGGCCAAAGGTTTTTTTTTTAATTTGAAATCATCATAATTGTCTTAGTTAGCTCTTCCCGATTCATTTGAATACCTATGTTATGGGTCTACGGCCATGAGAAATATTCATTCTTACAGTGCGGGGAGCGACTTTAGACGTCAGAATCTGACGTCTACAGACGTCAGATTCTGACGACTAAAGTCGGTCCCCGCGCTGTTAGGGTTAACCGCCAAACTATTTAATTTGAATCTTCACTCACTTGAAGCTGACGCGATCCCCAACTTCAAGTTAGTGGAAAATTATTCAGATTTTACAAAATGGAGGTTAACTATTTTCAAATCTTGCTGATTGAATCGGCGTGTTATCTTTAACATGTTCAAATGTGATATGTAGGCCTGACGTGCTAATAAAACATGAAAAACCGAAATAAATTTTGTATGGGTCAGGTCATGTCGTGCATGAAATAAGAAAAGATGGTGACTGAATATTGATCCACATCGCTTTTAGCACGTAGTGGCAATATAACGCGACATAGGAAGCCAGAGGGATTATGTCCTACTCTTATCGAATGACTTCAATATTTTTTATGTAGTGCACGGAAGCAACACTATCACAAACAATCATGTGAACTATAAATTCCCGTGGCATTTTATTTGGTCCGAGAAAACGTATATAAACGGACCTAGCAGTACAGGGGTTTGCCTCCGTCGACCCAGACATGGCCTGATCCATACCGCCCTGCGAAGCCAAAAGGCAGTAACTGCTTACTTGAAAAGTAAGCAGTTACTGCCTTTTGGCTTTGCACGGCGCGCGGATGAGTTATGAGCGCGGGAACACATTGATTTTTTCTGCCGGACATTTCAACATTTGCCGAGTCACAGGGCACAAGTCAAGGCGGACATCTAAAACCCGTCCTGACCAGCTGATAATGCGACCTGATCCGAGGTGAAAGGTCCGCAATAAAACGAAAAACCTCCGCGGAATTTGACACTTTTTACCTCAGATCTCTGCCCACCGGGGATAGTACCGCCCTGTTGAGGCAAAAGGCGGTAACTATTTACCTTTCAGCTGAGTAGTTACCGCTGTTTGCATTTCGTCGCCTCGGAGCTAAAGGATCCTATCTGACACTCGTCAGAGTGGCAGATAGGATCCTTTAGCTCCGAGGCGACGATTTGCACATATTCATGACAGCGATCAGGTTGTGTGCGACACACAAATGCTGCGCTTCACAAGATGACATTGCAATCAGGGCCGTATCCAAGGGTTTTTTTGGGTGTATGTAACCCCCCTGCATTTTCCAAAAATGCCTTGTTTTTCAAAATTTCCTGGGAGACATGCCCCCAGACCCCCGTATTTCCATATGGTCCTTCTGTAACCCCTTTTTTGTCTCAGTCTGGATACGGCCCTGGCAATTGCTATGATCCAGCATAGTACAGAGCTGGATCCACGAGACATGGGCCACCGTCTACGACGCTGTATTAGCTCAGTGTTGCTTAAAATCGGGTGTTTGCAGTGATTGTCCTGGCTAACCCTTGCCACGTGAGGTCCGTATATATTTATAGGCCTGCTGCTTAACACTTTCATGGTGGGGAATCTGACATCGATGGACGTTATTCTGACGCCTACAGTTTTAATTTAAGACGTAGATTTTGTAAATGTTGGTGTTTAAACACACATTTCGTTCCCAAAACACAACAGACAGATAAAACAGATTGAAGACGACTATAGGACTTCGTGCTTGGCGTTGAAAGGGTAACATGACATGAGTTGCTACTGATATAGTGCAGACATTTTAGGTTTTCAAATGGAAAAAATAATATAAAGCTGAAAATTTCAGGATGTTTCTCCTTTATTACCTGTAAAAAGTAATAAAGTATCCCATGAAGCCGGAAGAGCTTTGAAAACTAAATATGATCATTTAATCTAACAATTATGACAAATTTTACTGTTCTTTAATGCATTATTTGATGCTAATAAATGGGACATTTCAAACCGTACCAGAACAATTGTTTATCGCAGGACACCAATTATTTTTTTCTAATCAATTTACGGACAAATCTGTAGAAGAAGAACTAATTTTATATAAGAAACATATATTAGCAGCTAAATTATAATAATTAGAGCCTTTTTAATGAAATATATCAAGCTATGGTGGTTGTAACATTTCGTGTCCCATTGACAGCTACCACTAAATCATGGCATAAGTTTTAATACCTTGCCACAATCGTTTGAAAAGTAAACTAAAAAAACAAACAATAAGATGCAGATGCAGAAATAGTAGTTGAAAATAAATGAAAACCAAGTAAAAGGGTTTAATTACTACTTTTACTGAACATCAAATTTCTGTGTCCTACATGCATATTCTTTTGATGTCATTTTCTTGAACAGTAGTCGCCATTTAGTGTTCAAATTGGTGCACGTGTATACATCCATGTGTACACGGGTTGTATGTGTTTACATAATTGTATACAAAACCATAAGGACTAGTACAGGGGATGAAAATATGGTAAAATGTGCGACCGTTCGACCGCTCATTTATAGTGTTTTTATTTCACAATGACTATACAAAATAGCAGAATCAATGTTGGATCTCGTCTGTATCTATATTTATATAGTTTTGTGGAAATTGGAGATTAAACCTACAAACCAGTGAAAAGTTATGATCACAAAACATTGTGAGACACGAAAGTGGTCGTAACATAGGACACGAAATGGTCGTAACATTGAAAATCAATACTAGAAAGTAAGACACGAAAAAAAATCGTGTTCACATGGTCGAACATTTGGTCGAACATGAGACACAAAAGGTCGCACACAAGACACAAAGAGAATCATTAACTGTAGTCGCACATGGCATTATTGACAGGACACCAAAAAAACATTTGGTGTCCTGTGTTCGACCGTTCAAAAAAACACGTATTTTCACATTTATCCTACATTTTCTGCTTCCAAATTTAATTGTATGACTAATTATCATTAATTTAATCGATCTGTTAAATAAATAAGTTAAAATAAACTTTCAAATCTATAAATTACCAAATTACATAATTTCTTAAATTGTTCTCTTTTGCCAATGGCGACCATTTTGAATTGTGTAATGACAGAAGCTTTATAATGTTAAAATAAAAGCTACTCGTGAAAAATTATGCAGAAAAAAAATACAAAGGAATCTATTTATTTTTTTTCATATCATGCGGCCATTTTGGATTTTTGCAAACAAAAGACGAATGAGGCTTTAAAGGGACCCCTTGGGATGAGACATTTTCAATGTTGTCAATTAAAAAAAAAAAATTATATGAAGCTATATAGCCTACTGATCTTAACTTAAAATACGAAAAAGTCAAAAAACAATTTTAAAGCACCGAAAAAAAGTGAAATAGTTGTATTTCCAGGTCGTATATTGCCATGTAAACAAAACAAGTCAGCAATATTCAGCACTTTACATCACAAATTCCCACGTATCAGACGGTAAGATCAAAGCAGTCGCCGCTAATTGGCGTCTTATAGTCAGGACACTGGAGGACACACATGCGGCACTGATTGTCTACCCAACGCTTGGCCGATGCCATCAGCATGTGGCTCAATGCTGTGTGAACATTCAATCGTCCTTCAGGTATACAAATAGTTTGTTTGGGTTACTTCTGGATTCATAGAAATGTTGATTAAAACTATTTGTAAAAATATAAAAATTCTGAAAAAAATGAAAACATGATCCGTGGGATACACTACTTCAGTACGGAGTTAAAAACGGAAATTGATATCATCCCAAGGAGCTGCTTTAAAACGTAAAAAGAAGACCTGAATTGAGTTCCCCGTGAAAAATTAAGTGAAGAAGAGGTAGTACAAAGGAATAGCCTGTAATTATGTTAAATTCTTCGCATTTTACATTCCCTATGGCCTCTGGATTTTCGTCGAAAAAAGTCCCGCTTCTGGAAAACTTTGTATTGGGTCTTTTAACTGCCCTTTAATATGCCTAAAATTCCTGGACTATGCATGGTATTCCCAGAAAAGCCCACATACCGGGTACTATATTTTAAGTGAGCTTACCTATAACTTGGTAACCATTCATCAGTTATGAATCCACTTGAGACTTGCTATGAAGAATCAGGTAAAGTATCGAGTGAGAGCATTTTTAAAACACCTCCCGAAAAATAGTTCGGCAATTTCAACAATTAATTTTGTGAGGATGCGAGTTCTCTTCACTATAAAACATTTTGGACTAAAAATTGCATCGGCCGGGAATCGAACCCAGGCCACCCGCGTGGCAGGCGAGAATTCTACCACTGAACCACCGATGCTTACATCAAACATCTTCCAGTGAGTATCTGATAATCATACCATGCCCCTAGAACTTATGGTACCTTACCTTTACGACGCTGAAATATATTTTGAAAAACCATGGAAACCAGAGGTTTTGTTCATATTGAAATCACAATAAATGCGTTAGCTCTTCCCGCTTCATTTGAATACCGTACCTATATTTAATCTGTGTCTGCGGCCATTATAACTATTTTAATAATTCTTTCAGTGCGGGGATCGTCCTTAGACGTCAGAATCTGACTGTCCCCGCGCTGAAAGGGTTCACCCAGTATTGCTCTATGTTGGGCCGGCGTCGTAGACGTTGGACCAGCATTAAAAACAACATTGGTACAATGTTAGCTAGGAATCGTTTCTGATCAGAAACACTTTTTCTGCTGGGTGCCGCTAATAATAATAGGCGAATATGCGCCACGTCATTGACATAATATTATAACAACTCGACTACAGTAATCATTCTGTGTTTTCATTAGCACCTATATGATCAGTTGTTAAAAATAAAACATGCTTTCAATCTTGAAACACAGATAGGCCCATATGTTGGGACTTAAATTTCACAAATGACACGAATTTTCAGTCACTTGAAGTTGTGGATCGCGGTAGCGAGACACAACTTCAAGTGACTGAAAAATTAAATTGAATAGCTCGGTGATCTAAGAGTTGAAATAATTCATTATACAAAATGTGACTATACTGGGAACCAGGACCGCTGAAGCTAAAATTCGATCATATTCGCTTTTGGGATATTTTCTTTTACCGAGTTAGCATAATGCTGCTCTCACACATATATAGGTGAATATGCTAGCAAATGTGCTTACGAATGAAAATATTTCACATTCTATCAAAAATCGCTACACTCGCCGAGTATTTGTAAGCGTACTTGGTAACAAATTCGGAACGTTCGCAAGTCATTCTCCACCTGCTTATGATTATAAACCAATTTAGAAGCGTCTCCTAAATTTCAGCGAATGTTGCGAATGCTGTCATGCCGTCAATTTTCGTAAGCATTCGTGAGCCATTGGTAACGTTGTTAAGGCCTTCGGAAGCATTTGTAACGTTCGCAAGGCATTTGCAAGGCCTTTAATGTAACATTCGCCGTTTCCCATTCCTTGCGAATGTCCTACCACTGTTGCCAATAATTCAAATTCAAGAGTCTCGTCATCAAATATTCGCATCATTCGTAAGAAAATGGCAAAGCAATGGCAACGTTGGTAAGACATTCGCATCATTTATAAGTACGTTTGTAACGTTTGCACGCCCATTTGTAAGCATTCGCAAGCATTCATAACATTCGCAAGGCGGTCGCAGCATTTATTCTCAACGATTGATAGCAACTCGTAAGGCATTGTCAAGCGTTGGCAAGCATTTTCAATGCATTTGCAAGATACTCGTAAGGAGAGGTCGATGATATTCCAGGCTAATGTTAGAGTAATGCCAAGATGGTATAGCCCATTTCTGTAATAATCATATCAAGTAACTGCAACTTGTCAATGAGAGTGCTGTCTATTTTCTCTATGTAGGCCCCTATAGGCCCTAGCGCTTTTCAGAAAAGACTTGCGATTGCGCAAGTGGGTAGGCCTATCCCAGCAAACAGAAAACATTTGTATAACATTTGTACAATGCTGGGCCGTCGTTGTACAAATGTTATACAAATATTTTGTGTTTACTGAGATAGGCCCTACATTACATTATCAACCCGAGATCATAGTCATATTATAAAAAATTATAATAAATTGATGACGGTTTTTTATAACATAGTGCAAAGTTGCGCCACCATGCTTGTATTATAATAACAATTAAACTTGTATGCCTACAGGTTTTCCCAGAAACGTCTATGCAACGTTGTAGTTTTTAAATAAAGATTACAAACTGATTTTTTTCATGAATTAAATAATTGTCTGAATATTTATTGGCCCTGAAACAAAAAAATGACGCTAAAGTGTGTTTAGCCTTGCTTCGCTCGTCTCCTTGACCCACTCATCAATAATGAAATAAATACAATATTGCATACAGGAGGTGAAAAAAATTGTTGTCCAGTGCAAAATCTCCAATCCCATCCCCCACCCCCCTTCCTAGTATTTGAATGGTGGTCCCCAAGCGAATGCTACACAATATTATGTTGATATACCCATTGGTTGGCATGGATAATAATAGCTTAGCACGGCTGTTATAAGCTGCAGCACATTTTCTCGGGTTAATTATTCCCTGTACTGAATCATATGAATGTGTGGCTCCCGAGGTCGCAGCGAGCCTTGTTATTGGGAAGATGGGGTTACCTGGTTAACTGGGACTTGGTGACTATACAGGAGTTGAATTCCTTTACTCTATTAAGATCCTTCGCTGGTCTCAGTGAGCGCTGCTCTGCTGAGCGGTCCCGTCTTGATATAGTGTCCACCACCCATCAGCTTATTACTGGCCTGAAAGAGATCACCCACCTCTCCATGTGTGGATACAATACGGATCTGCAAAGCCAAAAGCCAGTAACTGCTTACTTGAGAAGTAAGCAGTTACTGCCTTTTGGCTTTGCACGACACAATGCCCAGTCTGTCGTCTTTAAGCCCACTCATCTTCCCTAAATGGCAGCGTGGTCATTTTGTTTACTTTCGCTGTCTACACTGGGAGTACCCAGTAGGCCTATGCCCCAGATGTTGACGTACGACCTTCGTATCTGACGCTAGCCCTACATTCATCCAGCAGTGGGCCGAAGCATCGTGTTTGCTGGATAAAATACATGTGGTCATGTCATATGAAGGAATTTGATATACTTCCCAATTGGAATCGCCGGGGCAATTTAATTTTCACCCACTTGATGTTGTGTCTCGCTACCGCGACCCACAACATCAAGTGGGTGAAAATTAGAAACCTTTTTCTTCAAGCGCTACGCTCCCCATTTTCCGATATTTAATAGTTATTTTACTACACAAATAAGTTCAAAAGGGACTAAAGCCTAATCATAATAAGACAAAAAAAATTATCATTGGGATTAGACATCAGCGAGAAAAAATTTTAATAATACAATAATTTCCCAAGGCTAATCATAGGTCAAGACGCTAATCTATCTCATCAACCAAAAACCTTGGTGAAAAAATTGACAGCAGCCTAATTTTTCAAAAACGTGTATCTGAAGCATGTAGGTCACGCTTCTATTATATCCGTGACCTGCGTCGAATTCGAAAAAGTTCCTACCAAACAAATTGCAGTTGCACTGATATAACAGTTTAAAAGCGATTATAGTCGTGACTAGCGGGTTAGGGGTTGACATCGCGACATGTTCGTCTTAAAAGTGTAATATTTAAAATGAGAGTCGAGAAAGTCCCAATTTTTAAGTTTTTTATTCAATGATTCTTCAAAATAATTGTCGGCCTTCACTAGTACCACTGCTGAGCGGAGTTACCGAATGATATGCGCCTACATGAGACGAGGAGGAAGCTTAGCCCTCTACCCGCTAGTGACGCATATACGCACAACGTAATTATTTCACATTAACCCTTAAAGAGCTAGCCACGCCTTCAGCTGCTTTAAGCCTTGTTATTTATCCTTCGATTAGTGAAATTTGAAGGAGAAATTGGCATTGAATTTGATAGATTGAAATAATAATTTAATTCAAATTGTCATGATATTATTGGAATAATGTTTACCCGCTTGATGTTGTGGATCGCGATAGCGAGACACAACATCGAGCGGGTAAACATTTAAATTCTATAAATTAGCGCTTCAAGGGTTAACAAATAGTTCTGATTTTTACCAGTTTTAAATTTTCTTGAAGAATTCGGAGTCTAAAGGTTTCATTCAATTTGAAATCATCATGAATGACTTAGTTAGCTGTTTCTAATTCATTTGAATATCTATGTTATGGGTCTACGGCCATGATACATTTGTTATTTCTTTCAGTGCGGGGACCGACTTTATACGCCGGAATCTGACGTCTATAGACGTCAGATTTTGACGACTAAAGTCGGTACCTGCGCTGACAGAAGGGTTAATGCTTATGAAGTGTTAAACTCACGCTGTCTGGGTACTGCTTTGATGACGCTGACCACATAAGATGCTCCCTGGTGGGCTAGCCCCAACAGCAGCAGCAGCAGCGAGGATGAGGAGGCTGAGCAAGGATGCATTCTCAGTCTCACATCGCTGAGCTGGAAGCAGTAGCTGAAACACACATTTGGGTGGGAATGATTAGTTTAAAAATTAATGCGCTTTAATAGTTTGATATAAACCAAGAGATTAAAGGGTTATTTTCAATTCGAAATAATCATAAATGTCTTAGTTAGCTCTTTCTGCTTCATTTGAATACCAATATTGCTGATCCATGGCTATTCTACATATTCTACACTTTCGGTGCAGGGATCGACTTTAGTCGTCAGAATCTGACGTCTACAGACGTCAGATTATGGCGTCTAAAGTCTGTCCCCGCACTAAAAGCGTGAAATTATCACAATGATTGAGGGAGAATCGGTTTTTGTAGACATTTTGTTGCAGGGTCAGGCTGCGCTCCACCATACGGTGTGACGAAAACATTGCTAATTACTGCAAGCTGTCAATTGAAAATTACAGCAGTCAAGTCTGTTGTTATAGTAACATATACAATGACGATTTATATGTTAACCGTGCAGATATTATTGGATTACACCAGTTATGGTAATATAAAATCAATATAACATGTATAGTATACCATCCGAAATGCATAATACGTTATAAAGAGATAACTATCTATAGTAACTGTTTAATGGATGTGCCATATCCGGATATCAGATTAATGTATCGTTCTCTTATGATTGTATCCCTTTCAATTTTTAATATTGAATCTTTTCTGCAAAAAAGTATTTTGATCAATATTACAACATGTTAGATTGAACATATAGTATAATAAAAGAGGCTATACCTCTTTGGTATAATCATGAATATTGCAATATATATTGTCATAAATAGATAAAAGAAGATGTATGATGATTTTTATTGCCCTATATTGAGAGCAATTCTCACCCAGTAGTAAATTCAGCACACATTGACGTGATATGGTTTAATGCTGGTCCACCGTCTGCGATGCTGGCCCAACGTTAATGCACCATGGAGTGAATGTGTTGAGTTTGCATGGTCTGGGGGACTGTCAGACAAGGTGTGGTTGTGGACATTCAAAACAATTCATGCATTCCCGGATAAGATTACATTGACAATGGGAATCGATATCAATAAGCCGTGATGTCGGAGCCAATACGACCAGGAGATTAGAAAAGCTCGGGTGGTGTCACCTTTAATTCTCGACCGGAAGCTATGGCAAAACCCAGGGCGAAGCCTAGACAAACAAATGTTTAAGTAAAGGATTTCCAATTTAGCCGGAATCGCTGGACCAGCATTGGCTCAATGTTGGGCTCATGTTGGATAATTGGTCCAACATTAAATAAATGCTGAGAAAATAATGACTGTAATTTGGTTGGGATCCGGCGTGGAGGAAATAACCTTTCAGACGAAGCTGATTATGTTTCCAGGTATTCTGTTCTGGAACGGCAAAATGCAGTATGTGCTTACTTGTAACTCAAGCAAATACTGTCTGTGAGATTTGCGTGGTTATATTAAAGGGACATGCCAAGGTCGAAAATCATCAAAAAATCGGTGATTTTATTTTAGCTTATTAATATGACTATATCATGTAAACATGTCCATAGACTGTTTTTTTTAATTTTTGTGCTGCGCCCTTACCAAATAGGCTAGATATAGAGACAAAATTTCCGTATTTCTTATTTTTGACATGGTTGTCAACAATTAGAAATCAGAAATTTCGTCTCTATATGTAGCCTAACTGGTGAATGCGCAGCACAAAATTTTAAAAACTTTTGCAGTTCTAGTCTATGGACATGTTTACATCATATGATCATATTAATACACCAAAATAAAGTCACGGATTTTTGATGATTTTAGACCTGGCATGTCCCTTTAATGATTCCTATCCAGACAAATATAAAACGTAATGATTTTATAACAATTGTTCAATTATATTTTAGAGTTTCATTTATACAAAAACAGAATAAATTTTTGATTTTGTCTGCAAAATAAAATTACAGGCTGAAAATATATTCCTTATAATTACCTCAACAAAACTATAATCGGATTAAAAAGCTCCACTCAAGACGTTCTTAATGATGTTTCCAAAAAAATAATCTATATGCATCATATCGAAAACGAAAATACAATAAACTAGAAGGAACTACCACTAAAGTGCTAGTGAGTTTGGACGGGGATAGTGTCACGACTAAGTAATAGTTATTTTATCAAACAACTCCGAGCCTGTTTGTGTAATTATATTTAGCATACATAATATTAAGGGTCGACTCCATTGATAAAGCGTCGTTCTCTCGCTCACATATCTAAGCTCTGCATGTTGTAATAACATTCGTTATCAATATATACGCTCGATGATCAAATAAAAGCATTTCGCGCTGAAAGAAATTGTTAAAGTGCAATATTTTTATTTCATATAAAAGAAGACGTATATACTAGTGCTTGATAACAAAGTCAAATGGATAGCACAACATTTCTTGCAGCGACCCTGCACGAAAATATTACCGTGCGGTGATCGACTTTTAACCCCTTAACCGCCGGTGCCGCATATATTCGGGGTTTTTTTTATTAGCACATTAAGTACCCCATTTTAAATATGTTAAAGATAAAATGTGACATCAACCAGCAAGATTTGAATAGAGTTGACCTCCCTTTTGTTAAATCTGAATAATTTTCACTTACTTGAAGTGCAGCTTCAAGTGGGTGAAAATTCAAATTGACTAATTTGGCGGTTAGAGTAGACAATCTGAGTTATAAAGTCGAGCCCCGCACTGTAAGAATCAAAATATTTATAATGGCCGTAGACCCATAACTTAGGTATTCAAATGAAGCAGAAAGATCTAACTAAGATATTTATGATGGTTTAAAATTGAAAAAAAAAATTAGAGCTTCAAGGGTTAAAATGGGCCCTCTTATAATAATAATAGTTAATAATTTATTAGAGTTTGCATATGCACATTTTAGTGAATACACTTAAATTGTTTGTTGTACAAATAAATTTAAACGAGCTCAAAAACTTCACCAGCACTGACAGATTTAATCGGTAGAGACTAGACAACATTGAAGCAAGAGCGGGCAAATGTTTCGTGTGTTTCACCGTAATCATTGACGCATGCATTGTTTTCTGGTCGAGTTTCAGTATAGGTTTATTCCGACCTGGATTATCACAATTTAGGTTTAACACCTACATCCTGCTACGACAAACCAAAAGGGAATAACTGCATACTTTTATTGCTGCCATCTGGCTTTGCATTGCAGCATAAATAAAGTGCATTTGTTAATTACCTCGACTGCAAACAATTGGAAGAACGATATAATATTGAATGCATCGCTGCCGTGCAAAGCCAAAAGACAGTAACTGCTTATTTTTCAAGTAAGCAGTTACTGCCTTTTGACGTTACGGTGCAGTACAGCCTGTTTTCCTTTTCTTTGGATATTGCATTGTCATTTTAGTGGGGAGAATGACATGATATATTCCCTGGGTTAATATGGCATTCTTTGCTCAGTGATTTGTGATGGAAACCGGCAGACTGAAAATCATATTACATCTCCAGATTTCAGCTGCAAGCGCCAGGTCACAGCAGACACTCTGGAGACAATGATCCAGAAGAATGCATTTATCATGATTATCGTTTTATAATATGCGATGTGGCGTATTCCATTTAACAAACAAGGGCGGTGACCCTGGTGCAGTGGTTAGCGCTGCCTGTCTGTGGCGCTCATCCCCCGCGCCGGTACCAGGGGTTTAAAGAACAAAATGTTTCTTCTCTCCTCACTCGTATTATTAACCCTTTAACCGCCGGTGCCGAATATATTCGGGTTTTCATTTTTTATTAGCACATAATGTACCAGATTTTAAATATGTTAAAGATAAAATGTGACATCAACCAGTAAAATTTAAAAAGAGTTGACCGCTATTTTTTCAAATCTGAATAATTTTCACTCACTTGAAATTGTGGATCGCGCCAGACACAAGTGGGTGAAAATTCAAATAAATAATTTAGCGGTTAAAGGGTTAAAGAGATTGAGCTTTCTGAGTCGAGGTGGCATGGTCGCCTCAGACAACCATGTATATAAACAAGCTTTGATCTTATCTTAACAGGCCTAATTCGGCCACGAAGCAGGTATATTGAAGCAATTTAAAACATAACTTTAGACTGCTATTGCAGGAGAGGTCATGGACCCTATAAATTGGGTTCAAGGTTTTACATGGGTTGAGGTTGCCCTTTCGTTGGGTACAATTCCAAGGTACGCCCCCCGCGCTTTTCCCAATATAATTTGGGGGAAATGTAACTGTTTTCAAGGTTGAGAACTAAATGCTAAGTTTAACAAGTCATACATAATTCACACATTAGGTAATTTCAAAGGACAATAATATCTCTAATTGTAGCACAATACGCACATTTTGACACGTTCACAGCACACGTTAACACAATGGATGTATTGTAACTCCATAAGGTAGTATTAAAAGTGATTACATGAAAAAAAGAAGAAGCATTGATTTTATTGTCATTTGACTTGCAAAAACAGCCGTAACTAACTATCATCAAATATATAGTTTAGTGACTTCGCATTTTCTCAACTTTTCACAGCTCGACCACGAAGCTCTGTGCGTTCTTTCAGCGTTCCACAGTGTTTCTCCGGCTGGCGCATTGAGCACGTTTAATGATACGAGGTGATGCAGTGACGCGAAAGTCGTATATAATGCCTATTGAACAATAACATATTACTTTTATTGACAATCGACAGTCGTGATTGATAGAGAAATAAATACCACACCTTGAAGACGGCCTTTTCCACGGCTAAGAATGTAGAGCTCCGAGATTTTTAGCTGATTTAAAACATCAACTGATTTAAAACATCAACTGAATGACACGTGATGATCACCTGATCTCGTCACCTGACTGACTGAGCGACACTTCTATTGGTCAGGGACAGAGTAAAATACATATTCTTACATTAGTATAGCTCGCTCGTGAAGGTATGTATTGGTGTAGTTCTTCATTTGCTTTTCATAATCATATTCATCTGGTAGGTGAGTGGGCGAATAGTATTGCTATTAAGCTGGGCGGATCCACAATTTTGAAAAAGTTTGTGTGCGGGGGGGGGCGCATCAATTATATCTCTGCACTTGACACTTGAAATTTACTTGAGGCACTACCCTAGTAAATTTTGAATGTCAAATACCGATATTTTGGCAAAAATTTAATCGATGTTTAGGCAATACAGTTTTCGGAAAGGAGGTCAGAACCCCCCTGAAATACCCCCCCCCCCCATCCAGCCTCCTCTGTAGCCGCCTCTGATTACGTCGCCTTTTGCTCGTTGCGGTTATGTCGTGACAGAAAAGGGAAGGCCAAATCCAGGAGAATGTCATACAGGTAATACAGATTTGCGATCGAATTATTTATATACAGAATACATCTATCAGCAATTTCATAGAAATACTAACAGCAACTGACGAAAATAAAATAAAGAAATTAGCTTCATTTGTATATCATGCAAAGAAACTCATAAGTATCAACTTAACAATTATGTATTGATGTATTGATTTGTCATACACAAAATTTTGTATTGTAAATGATTTTAAATATGTAATGCATTTTATGTATGTACATAACTTGTGAGATTGTTTTGTACTATGGGCCCAATGCCTTGAAAAAAACAAAATAAAATACTACTACTACTACTACTACTACTCTTATAAAGTGACTTCAATGTTATTTTAGTGTACTTGGTAACATGTAGGGCACTGTGTATTATAAACAAATTATATATATTTAGACAGTTTGAACAGTTTGGAACACTGTATATGCAAAGCCACTAAGACAAACACCCGACCCAGATGGATTCAAAATCTGTACCCCTAGGCTATGAGCCGCATACAATCTAAGCGAATGAGCCATCGTGGACAACGCCTAATGTCGAGGGTGACTCATTATGTTTACATGTGTATTAGCCTGGAAAATGACATTATTGCTCCGAGCTAGCCGAGGGAATAAGAAGCAATGATCCAAATGAGCAATCTTTTCTGTTTGGCATACAATTTTTTGTTTTTTCATCAAATAGCATAGTCCCATGAGGTAGGGTCATGTGAAATCAACGAGAGTAGGCCTAAACAGTGTTTATCTTTGAATTTGTCTATTCGCAAATAGATCCCATTAATAAATTGACACATACAGGTGGTTTGACCCGACATTCTGCATATTAATCACCCAAAAAATGCGGATTTAACCTTCCACCTGCTAATGTCGCCTAGATATGGGCAAAAATGTCATTGAGCAACTAGTTGTGCTTTCACATAACATAACGTGCCATTTAGTGCGATTTCAGACGTCAGAATCTGACGTTTGTAGACGTCAGATTCTGACGTCTAAAGTCGATCTCCGCACTGTAAGAGTAAAACTAATAATTATAATGACCGTAGACCCATGACATATGTATTCAAATAAAGCAGAAATATCTAACTAAGACATTCATAATGATTTCGAATTAAAAAAAACTTTGGTCTCATTGGTTTATAAAAAAAAATATTTCAGCGGTGTAAGGGTCAAACAGCTAATAGAAATCGGCATCTGTATTATTGTTATTTTGATTTCTGTTCATCTCAGATCTGGCTACGTCGTAGCAACATCTGAGATAAACAGAAATCAAAATAAACTTGTAATAAACATAATCTGTTGTTACCGGTCGTGCAAATATCACTTAATATGAACGTAGCCAAAGTGTTATCAAGCTTAGGGCAGCTTATCATAGTGCAATAATATTATTATTTGTTGATCACGTGACCGTGTATCGTAAGAGTTAGAGTGTGATAGTACTCGACTGCGTCCCGTGCTGTTGCAGCTCTGTTCCGATACTCGTTCCAATTTCCAGACAACGATATATTATTAAATAGTATGTGATGTTGTTAAACTGTAGAGATCGGCTCCATAGAGAGCTCACTCTGTTCCTTTTTAAAATTTCTTCCACTTGATCAATAATTATTATACATATAATTTAAATATAAAATAGACTGCCAGCCATTTTCAATGAGATGTTTGTAATCAATAATAGAATACATACATCTATAGAACCAGACCGGCGAGACAATTTCATGTTCCGGCTAGCAAAACTTTTGCATAAAACACAAAGGCATATTTTTGTGGAATTTTTTAGACAGCAAGGTGGACAATGCTTGTGAAGCAACTACGTTTTTATTTAAAACTTTATGTGTGCATTTCAGATATATACGCTTTTCGTTTTTCAATAATTTATTTCATGTCATTTTTCAATTTTTTTAATATGCTGTATTACCCATATGATTTCTGTATTATATGATATGGCATACACGCTAGTAGGTGTTCAGTCCTGATTGTCATGGAATATTATTGTTGTACTGTACAACCTGTAACTTTTTTTTTTTTTTTGGTTTCATGACAGTTAATTGAATTAAATTGAAATTGAATTAAGTCAATCATAATGACCACATAAGTAAATGGGTAAATTGCTCACCTGAAATTCCTGAAATTCTGGTGCGCTCAGTTAAACTCCACATAAGACATTCTGAGCGAAAGTTTCCAAGTCTGCTATCCTGGTGATCTTAGTAAATGAACATCTCTCTAGCCTCAGAGTCCCAATCTGGTTATCTCAACTTTAATGCTCTCTGTGGACTGCAGACTGGCAGATATTTATGTCCTGCTTTTCCCTATTCACTGGCTTTCACTGGTCTGCGTTGCAATCTCCTGCTCGGCAATGCTGTGGAGAAGGCAACAGCGGGAAAGGTAACGTGGTGCACCGGCAGCCGCAGCGCCCGTCTGTCTGCCTGCCTGCAAAGAGGAAAACCCAGCAAACACAAAACATTTGTCTAACATTTGTACAATGTTGGTTTCAACGTTGAGCCGACGCTGTACAAATGTTATACAAATGTTTTGTGTTCGCTGCGAAGCCACTTTGCATGACACATTGTATCCCAATGGCATCGTGTCAGCGATGGGCCAGTCTGTACAGTGTCTGGCCAGAAATCAGACAATGTTGGTCATTTCCTACCACATAAATGGCAGCAGCAATAGCAAGGAAAGTGGCCAATGGACTAAAGCTTAAACTGGACAACAGCCCCAACTGACTGGAGACAATAGACTCAAAGGCCATGAAGCGAACACCTCAGCCTCGAAAACGTTGGGTTAGTATTGGCACAATGCTTGACCACTGGTGCACCATTGAGGGAGTCCTGCCCATTTCTACACCACCTACCACAAACAAATACAATGGATAAGCGTACGACTCCATGTTGCAATGCAAAAACTAACAACAGTAACTGTTCACTTTTCAATTAGGCAGTCACTGCTGTTTTCCTTTGCACGGCAATAAGGACCGGGTTGACAAATGTGGAATGAATTTGCCAGCAGCAAAGTGGATACGCTGAAAGACAGACAGCAGTAACTGCTTACTTTTCAAGTAAGCAGTTACTGCTGTTTGCCTTTGCACGGCCACTGGAATCGGTTCCACAAAGGTGGAGTGGACTTGCCAACAGCAATGGATCTCCAACAGCTAGCAACAACATTGCAAGGACGGCTGACGGCTTCAAATGGACTGCAGCCTTCTGTCGGCTATTGTCAGGGAGCGGATGGGACAACAATGATCTAGCAAACGCGAGACGGTATAACAATGCTGGCTTTATGTTGGGCCACCGTCTGTGACGTCATAAAGCCAGTATTGTTTTAGCGTATCTCGTGTGGTAGGAATGGTTTAGCGAGTCTCTCCTGGCAGCAGCTGACACCAGACAAAAACCTTGAGATGAGAATGGCCCACAGGATAACCTGGTCAGCTGTGAAGAGCAGCTCGAGAAAGGGCACACCCAAAACAAACTGAGGGGTCTGCTCGGCATTGTTGGCTTTGTTTCAGCCTGTAGTGGGTCGCGTGTAATTTCTCACTGATTGGTATTGCGTAATATAGTAATCAACTGATCAAAATCATGAACACTAACGTGACATTGACTTTACACGGCCATTAATCTTCAAACATGTATTTGTAAAATCTAAAGTGGTAAAAACATTGGATAATTTGCTATGCGTGGTTGTATTGGAGTAACACCAATTATGCCTTTGAATTCAGGCAACATTTCGGTGAACAATCTTTTATATGTTTACTCATTTACTCGTGGGTAATTAATTTAAATTTAAAAAACATATTTGATATTGCATTTTGTCAGAGCAAGAATATAGTTTAATTGTACTGCATTAGCAACAGTTTGTTCACAATAATAGTTGATATAATTGCAGTTATAATGCAGAATGTCTAAATACATGTTACAAAGAGAACAGCATAGAGAATAATTATTTATTTCATCTATTTCACCGGTATATAAATATATACCATAACACAAGATCCTTGTTTAACATAGGACAATATTTAACATTGAAGCAAAATATCTTGTGTACGTTTGAGAAACCTGAATATACTGATTAATCGTTTAGAATTTTTTTTTTTTATTACATCCAGTATTTTATTTCAAACCGGACATCATATTAGAATATAAAAGTAACAAACGTAAACTAAATCGCATAAGAGAAATCCATACTGCATTGCGATAATTTGATTTCAAGAATCGATATAAAAATATTGATACAACTCAGAAGATGAAAGATTTGTAGTACAGTAATTAAACGACCTCACACAAATTACAAAAGAAACAAACTCAATAGTTTTCTTCTCATCAAAGTGACATAGACATAGTCAGGCAGTTAAGCACTGAAATATCATTGAATTGTTCAAATTGTGATAGAAGTATAGTCAGGCAGTTAAGCACTGAAATATCATTGAATTGTTCAAATTGTGATAGAAGTATGACAGTTGGTGCACTGATACTTCAATATATGTAGAATCCAGCAAAATCAAGCTCCAAGCCAAATTTTCACCGCTTCATGGTAAAAGTCGCAATTTATCGCCGCCATTAGCGAAAAATAAAAATTATGATGTATTTTTTTTTCTATAGATGGTAGCCTCATAAAAAATATGTCTAGCCCCATGTTTCAAGGGTCAAGCATTATATTAAAACCCTTTGTGTACAAGGAAAATACATATTTCACTTCATAATAATAAAAATGCTGAAATTAGTTATGTTTTCGCTGACTTATTTCAGTTTGTTTCATGTTGTGGTAGATGGCGTAGTGGATGTAGTCATTAATCCAGGAGATATTCCCACAGACTATTTGGTGATGGTAGCCTATAGAATTATGTGTCCCTAAGAACGTACCATGTAGTCTGATGTTACTACAGCCGGCTCGAGAACAGACCATCCCAGACCATCCCAGAATGATGATGCCATTTACTGGTCACTTTGTATTTCATGTGAGAAAGTCACAACCGAGAAATTGATCTGCCCATCAAAATCCACAGGAAAAGACTATGACTCCGGGTATAGAAAGCTGGCCAGAAACATTTGTTGTTTACAACAGTTGGGTAATATGCCTATGGGCATTAATGTATCATGGCTCGATGATGGTCGGGGTGTTGCAGACACATTACTTGTGAATAACGGTTAATGACACAAGTCATGTATTACAAAGTTTTCGGATCTTAAAGTAGAACGAGCAGTGAAACGAAAATCAGATGAAGATGCTGAAGGAGTGAGTCCTGTAAAAACTAGATCCAGTTTAGGTATTGTAGGTAATGAAGCAGATGCAGAACAATTACGATGTTTCTTTTGTGAAAAACCAAGAGGCTCATTGCACAGATCTTCCAGTTTTAATTTGGATCGGGATGTCAGATGGTGTGCATTGGAACTGCAAGATTGTAAGTTACTAGCTGAACTGTCGCTCTGTGACATGCCTGCTATTGATGCGTATTATCACAACATGTGTTTGGTAGCTTTATATAACATAGCGAGGAGTGTGAAGAAATCGCCAGATTGATCAAGTTTCAAAGGAATCCATTGCTTTTGCAGAGAAAACAGCTCCGATGGAGAGGCTATATACCTCGCTGGCATATCACTTGCACAACTGTTGATGTTTAATAACACTGAACATGCTAGAGCTATATCATCTGCATCCATTCGACATAACCAAGCCAAAGAAACTCCCCTTGCCATCTACATAGCATTGGTCATCTATGCTGATACATTTCACCAACTTGGCTTGTGCATATCGTATGACAGGGTTCTATAGATCTCTACAGATATGGCCAACAGGGTCTGCCAATTGAGCGAACAAGAAGGTGTGGTATGTCCAATCAAGCTTAGAAAATATATATTTACAACTGGGAATGTAGACAACATAGATCACAACCCTAGTTCAAGAACTGCTAATGATTCATTTCACGGCATTGCCATTTCTTTGACCCAGCATCCAAGTAAAGATTTAGATGGGGTTGACCGAAGTTCTGTGATTCAGGGTCTACCTACTCAAAAACAAAGGAAGATATCTGAACTGCCAATCTCTTATACCAATATTCACCCTGTATCACTTCCAAAGATAGACGACTACGTACCAGCGGCCAACAGGCCACTAAAACCGTCTGCTAGTTTGATCAACGAGGCTATGAAATCCGCAAAAACTGGATGGAAACAGCACAATAGCTTACATCTTTATTTCATGAAAATGCACAAACAGGGTCCATGATTATCCATTCAATGAAAATGGTGAAAGCAGCAGCAGATCATGTAAACCCAGGCCAGGTACCTATTATTGCCATGGACCAGCCTCTCTTTGCCCTCGGTAAACAGTTATAATGTCAGATCTATATGGTGAGGACAGATATATTGTTATGATGGGCAGTTTACACATCGAGATTGCTTCATTGAATATGATTATCCAGTGGCTAACAAATAGTGGGTGGGAATGTGTATTAGTTCAGGCAGACATCACAATCCCTGGAAGGGCAAATGCAATCTTAAAAGCATCACATGTAACTCGCTCACGTTATACACATCAAATTACAGCTTGTGCACTGCATGTCCTCCAAGGAAAAGCATATGAAGCAGACAGTAGCATTACTAATCAACAAATAGAGTTTAAAGACTGGGTAGAAGAAAAAACTGAGAAAAATCCACAATTTAAATTTTGGTCAATTGCATTGAAATTGGAGCTTGCTGTCTTGCAGCTAGTGGAATCACTTAGAGAGGGAAACTTTGCTTTGTATATTCAAATCCTTGGTCAACTGTCGCCCTGGACGTTCGCTCTTGACCATATCAATTATGCCAGGTGGCTTCCCGACCACATCCAAGACATGATTTATCTGAAAGATATCTATCCTACCGTGCACAACGAATTCTAAGCCGGCAAGTTTGTTGTGCAAAAATCACGTCATGTATTCTCATTGCTAGCTCTGGACCAAAACCATGAGTAGGAATTTTTTTTTATTAAAAGTGATGGAGGGGACCAAAACCCTGAGTAGGAAAACAAGATCATTAACATGATTAAAGGTGGTGGAGGAGCGGTTGGTCTCACTGATAACCCTCTCAAGCACTGGATGGTGGCTCGATCAATCAAAGAGTTTGAAGTGACATTTCAGACACCACAAACCGGTGATACTCGACACCACAAACAAACTCCAAACACACAACGTGCTTATGCGAATGATGTCATATCTTTAACCTCAGTCATAGAAGAAATGGGAAATCCCTTCACAGAAGACATCCTAGACTTTTTGGTATTAGATAACAAGGAGATTATGCCTAAAACTGTAGTAGACACAGTGAAATCGATAGAGACAATAGGACAGCAACAGTATAATTCGTATGGTGCTAATAGACTTGAAAAACACACAGTTGCAATAACGGACACAATCCATAGAAACAACTTTCCGCTATTTGGAACATCTCTAACTTTTCATACCAAAAACCAGACTCATTTATCGTCTCTAAAAAGTGATTGCAATCTTTTCGCAAGATCATACATATAGCGTATCAATCAAGAAAGAGTAACCTTGAAGACTTTATTTCGACATGAGAACCCGTCCTCTCCACCGCCCCTGTCTTCAATGGGAAAACGTAGTATTGGCCAAAAATCTGGTATGCTTCACTGCCTGGAGATTTATACCGCATATGATTCTCCAGATGTCGACATGAAAGTCATTGATGGTCCAGTATTAGTTAACAAGCAAAAACATATATAGTAAGCCAAGCGAGTACAGTCAGACGACTTGACATTGTGTAGGATAGATATCTACCTGATAGTCTCAAACATAGCACAAGAGCAGCGCAAGGTCAAGGTGTTCCTCGACGTATCTTACCAAACTGTACCATACCATAAAAATTGGAGCGGTTTCCTGCGCAACAAAAACAACAAGATCGTATTATTCACCTTTCTGGCTAGCGCTGATCGGCTTTACGGCGCTGTCCTGGTGTCTCAGATCTCGCAGGCGATTAAGAGAAAAGGTCTGATTTGACCTGATAATATCAACTGCGCGACATTACACATTACCGATCATGAAGAATATATGATTTACCTGTTTTCGGGCATATTTGGAGGTTGCTAGCGTCAACAGGTATGTTTATATTTACTTATTTATTTATTCAATCTGTCCCTCTAAAACCATCGATCTCAGCTGGCATCGTTATCGTTCAAATGAGGGGAGGGGTGACCAGTGAGAATAGAGCGAGAGTTTCGGTTCCGGGTATATTGAAAGACGCATGCCAACGCATTACAACACTATAGTCGTCTATTTCCGTGGGGTTTTAGTTTGTGGGCCTAATTAGAGTGTTGTTTGGTCCTATCTAATAATTATTTGATTGAAATATTCCTTTTGAATTTGAAATATGGCCACAGACGACTTAATTTTAAGTTTGCTATGGATACAACTCATAATGTAGTCTATTCACACTGGACGTGGCACTGATCAAGTAGGCCTACCAGTTAAGTCCTACAACAAGTTTTATGTCACTGTCCATAATTTCAATATAATATTCTAGAACGACTTTGAATATCTATATATCATAAATATGAAAAAAAATTCGCTATAATATACGTGTCAGTAGGCCTATAGGCTACATCAAGAACTTGATATGAAGTTATTGGCAACATACAGCATCATGTAGGCATAGAGCCTATCTGATCGTGATGAATCACACGCCACAATCTATTATGTAGTTATATTGTTATTATAGGAATGACTACGCAGGGGCGGGTCCAAGATACCGGAAAGGGGGGTTGGGCTGTGTTTCTCTCCCGAAGTGTGGGATCGCATGTGGAATCTTTTCCAGATTCTGGCAATATTGCATAGGCATGCCTATAGGCTACAATGTCCCCAAAAGACATCACAGAAAAAGGGGGAAATTAAGTTGTTAATAACGTTGTCACAATGTGTGTACAACTTAAATGTAGATCCATCAAGACTACAACCTTGGTAGAAATTTGAGTATTACACAATTCAGACTTCATTAACGAAACACAGCTTTTATCGGAGTCATGACAATTACAAAACCGTTGCATAAATATATGCAATGTTGCTAGAAAAGTTTAGTATATGTGTAGAAACTACATCATTAACAACAATAGTGCAACCTTTATGCAACGTTATATTAGACACAAAGAAACCTCAACCTTAGTACAACATTACTGTATCAAAAAAAAACTAATTTTAATACCCCATTAACATGATAAATGCACAAGAATTGTATTAGCCAATTATTGTATTACATGCACAATCTTTCCAGAAGTCATTCAAATTTTCATGAACGTTACAGGCACTTGTAGAGGAAATACGTTGCATTAACGTGTTAAAACTTTGTTGTTAATAACATGGTCGGAACCAGTATAAAACTTCCCTTTAGACGCAACGATACTACAACCTTCAATTAGGCCTATCACAGAATTTAAAAGAAAACATAAAACGTAAAAGGATACTCCGTGTATGGCATGTGCACGTTTTTCCTGGGTCATGGCAATTTCGTGAACGTTAGACACGTGTAGGCCTACACAACGCTGATAAATACTTGACTGAAACGTTTGTCACCAACAAACAGAAAAAGTTGTTGCAACATCAATACAAAATTATGTTTGACTCAATGAAACTAAATTCTCTGTACAACGTCAATCGTTGTATGTTAGCTGGTTTATAACTCAAATGCCAACAATAATTCTATCGGGGGTTTATATATTTCTATTTTACACAGTAATGTAACAGTATGTCCACACATAGTATATTATGTGTAAGGTCATAAAGCTTTTTGCTCATCATAATTTTCTTTTTTGCAGGCTGACTTTGGCTGAATAAACCCAAGATATCGATAATATTTCTACACACAGTGACATACTAGGTTCAGCTACCTTTATCAGCCTATCACAATTTGATCAGCAGACAGTACCCCAGAGGCAGTGTTTTGAACGATTTTGATGGATAAATCACCAGCTGAACTGCAGCACTGAAATGCAAAAGATGGACTGAATTATCTGATTAAATTTTATGCTAGGTGGGCCTCATCAAAGGGTGGTGTTATTTTTTGCATAGACCAAGTTCATCTAATCAGGTCCTCCCCCTGAAAACCTACACACAACACCGTCAATTAATTTGTCAACGATCTTAAGACGCCAATTTAGAAAGACGCTCGATACGCATCAAGCGAACATCAAATAATAGGGCCTAGTGAGACTATTTTCCACAGGGCGAGAGGTGAAAAAAATGGAAATAACATTAAAGCATACCTTAGAACCACGTTTTATATTAGAAGTTTTCCCATCATTATTTATACAAAGCTTTTATGGGTTTAAAATTGTATGTTTTGTTAAGCGAAACCTAGCAAAATGATCAATCATAATAAATGTTCAAAATTGTAACATGATCGAGAATATGGACAGCATGTGTTGTTGGACCTTCGAAAAGCCTTTGATACTGTGAACCTTGCTATTTTTATGAAAAAGCTCACTTCTATTGGGCTTTGATCAGCAATTTAATATCTGTGACATCACTGTGAAGTGAAATTGGTAACTACATGAAGATGTCAATTACTGTGTAATAGAAGCTTGCTGTAAGCCTATGTTAGTTTATCGATCTGGTCTATCTGTCTACCTGTCAGGCTTTATACCTTTGCATCTCTGCTCAACAGAAACTAGAGCTAGGTAATCAGTGGGTTCACAGTTTATCGGCTACTAGACCCTTTATGCCTAAAATGAGGTCACCAGGGTGTACAGTGTTGTACGCTTATATCTAGAAGCACTGCTGGTGGCTTCATATGGACTGGTAGTAGTAGGCTACACACCACACGGATGTCCTACTGATAGCCGGTGGCCTATTAGCTACATTGTTTGCCAGTGTTGGACAGCCTGTGGTCCATCAGTGGCAAATGCCACACTCCGATTGCTGCCTGAATGTCGCTGGTGGTCCACCAGTGGCTTTTCTGCCGCTCATAGCCACTGGGGGACCACTGGACTGGAGTGATGATATACTGCATACTTCAAGCTGAGCACGGACAGGGAAGGGATACGCTTGTTGACTGGGTGAGGATTGTCACCAGGTCATTATAAGGATATGATATATAGTCGTTGTAGACGATACCAATAGTCCTGACATTAGCAGCACTTTCTATCGACACACAGGATAATTCTATGAAGAGACATCAGCTATCATCAGGACGAATGACAGTACTCCTCCATCAAATTGATCGAGTTTTGTAAATCTTTTGGCGATTCGGCCAATAGGACAGTGTCATCTGCATACAGTAAAATATATAATTTCAAAAGAGCACAAAGATTATTATCAAGAGTTTGTGTTGCTAAATCGCGTATTTCTTTTAAACCCATGTGCGCCTCTTGCAAAAACTGTTGCAAATCATTTAAATAAAGTGAAAATAAAAGAGGAGGAAGGTTTTCACCCTGTCGAGCCCCGATGAGACATGAAAAATTTTCAGTAAATAAACCATTTATGGCTACAAATGATTTAGCTGATTTATACATATTATATACGACTCGGAAAATCTTTCCCGAAATGTCACATTTAATAGTTTTTGCCATAGCTCTGACCTACTGATTGTGTCAAAGGCCTTGTTAAAATCGATATACCATCAATATAATTTGTAATTTTGTTTACTTAAATACAACCAATTAAAGATTTTAAAGCAAACAAGTCATACGTTGTTGAGAAGCCCGATCTAAAACCTGCTATTTGACCTATTATTTGATTGGCCTCTACAAAACGGGTCAATCGACTGTTTAAAAAATTTGAAAAGAGCTTACCAATGACAAGAATGTATGACGACACGATATTTGGTTGCCTAGAAACGGTCCTAGAAATGATGAAACTCAATATTTCCGGCCTAATAAAAGAGTAAATAGAGGCATTGAATGTTTGTTCACACACTCTGTACCTCATGAAGGCTAATCGCCGAAACCAGTTTTATTAAACATACCAAATGATGAAGTAGACCTGACTTTGTTTTATAGTCCTCATCAGCCTGGACGTTTTAAGATTAGGATTAATATTGATGATAAAATTTCTCACTCAGATGAAAACATTACTACAACGTTGTACCAAGGTTATTTCACAATGTTAATTTTTAATCAAACCACACCAATTTTTGCACGTCACTACAACGTTGCACCGACGTTATTTTGCAGCGTGATTTTGTAAACAAACCACACCATATTCTGCAAGTTGCAGTAACGTTGTGACAACGTTCGGCAAGTATAATTGGTCTTGGTTCATAAAGGCTTTTGGTGGTAGTTTTCGCTCTTAATCGCAAACAATTCCTCTATCAGCCTATGTCTTATGATTAGGATTGGAATTATTATTGATATTTAAATTTCTCACCAAGGTGAAAACGTCACTACAACGTTGCACCAACGTTATTTCGCAACGTTAATTTGTAACCAAAAGACAACATTTCTGCAACGTTGCAGTAACGTTGCGTGTTAGCTGGTAAGTTACATAAAACATGCTTGTATAGGTTATTTGGTCAAGGGAAGGTCAGTGGCTGCTTAGTTAAAGATTTCCCATGTATGTATACATAGCCGATGTCTGACAGGTCACTGGCGACCCACCGACTACAGACAACATTGCCTTTGGACAACCTCGCAACCTATGATGTAGGCCCACATGACGGTGGATACGATTGTGGTAAACAAGCTTAAGCTGCTAGCGGACCGCCAGTGGTCCATCAGTGGGATGGATGTAGTCAGTGGGTCGCAGACATCGAATGCAGACCCTATCTGGGAGCTTGCTAATACTCAGTTTATTGTGATTCCACTGTTTATCAACATATTGTTTACTGCTTAACCCCAACTCCATACAGCTCAGCAACTCTCTTTTGCTACACGTTCTAATCAATATCTACAAGTTGTGACTTCCTTAATTCATAACTAAAATTGTGTTATTTACTCTGTAGTTCACCCACTCTTATGTTTTGTTTTGATTTCACATAATGGAATATTCTTTCAACATTTATTGGAAGTAATATTGATAATTTATAATAATAATGGATGTGGTGCATTGTATGTGTGTAAACATATACATGTATTGTCCTTGGATTATAAAGCAGTGTTCAATCATAGTAATAACGCTAGTCAAGGAGCTCTTCAAAACAAAAAATGAGACAGACAGACGACACACAAGACAGGTACATACATCATGAGGAAGGTTTCCCCGGGAGGTATTTTGTTGTACTTCTCCACATTCCTTTTATTAGATCTATTGTTTTTTTGTAAATGTTTCAACGTTTTTACTGATACAAACTTGTAGGATCTTCTGATTACTCCTGCTATGATGTTTGCTGTTTTTACTTTTGAGTTTATGTGTTCGTCAAATGACAGTTGGCCATCAAAAGTAACTCCTATATCCTTTTCCGTTTTTGCTTCCATAAGAGGGTTTTATAGCTTTTTCTGTTGTTGCTTCCGCAAGAGGGTGTTTTTTTGTTCGGGGATAACGAGAAATCTATGGCTCCTCTATTTTCTTATTCACTCGTAGAACCTTACATATATCTGGGTGGAATTTTAATAGCCACTTATCGCTTCATTTTCGTTGGCAATCAAGACCTCTTTGTAATTTTTTCCTGTCTGTGATTTTTTTTATTTCATGATATACCTTTGTGTCGTCTGCAAATAGGAAGATCTCCGACTCCATTCCTTCTGGGAGATCATTTATGTATAGCACAAACGGGATCGGGCCCAATACACTGACCTGTGGAATTCCACTGGTTACTTACTTCATTCCGATGGAGCACCGTTTATTATTAGTTTTTGTTTTCTATTTTCTAGAAAGTTTTCAATCCACTTCACAGTTTACTCGTCTATGCCATATGATTTGATTTTGTGCATTAGCCTTTTATACGGATCCTGGTCGAAGGCCTTCATAAAGTCCAGGTATACGGCATTTATTTTGTATCCTTGCTCAACTGAAGATGTCCAGTCATCTATTATTTTTAAGAGTTGTACTGTCATTGATCGTTTGTCAATGAAGCCATATTGTTGTTTACTGAATGGTTTATTCTTCCCCATATGGCTTATTATTTCACTTCTCTTTTTAACCTTCGTGGTTTCTCCATTGTATTGTAGATTATGCTAGTTAAGATTAAGAAATAGTAGTTCAGTGGATTATCTTTTTCCTTTTTTTATGTATGTCAATTATATGGTCCTTCTCTCATCTACCGGGTAGTTCTCATGTTTCCAATGTGTCAATGCAAATTATATTTAAGGGCGTTTTTAGCTCTTGGTGTAGGGTTTTCAAGAAGTTTGGCCACTATGGATGCAATCCATCCGGTCCACATTACTTGTTTATTTTGAGTTGACTTAGTAGTTTTCCTATTTTGTTTTCATGGATGCGGATGTGTGCATTGTATGTTCTATATGTTTCTTCTCAATATCTGGTAGCGGGCCCCTGTGCTCTTTGGGAGAAAACACTGCAGAAATTGGATTATAGTGTGCTTTCTCTTTGTCTGATTTTGTATGCTCTATTATATCATCGTTTGATTCCTTTATTAGTTCTGGTATTTCCTAATGCAAATTGTTTACTCAGGCTATATGTAGTAGGCCCCTATTATATCTTGCAAAATAATAAAAACTTCATATATCTTCCTTCAGTAAGGGAGGCAGCATATAACTATAGATTAACCATATATTTGGTTAATCTATGATATAACATAGGCTTTTTCCGAAACCTGTTGGCAAATTGACGAAGCAATCTTTCCCCTCCAGAATACATGAATTTCAAAATTTCAGTCTACACAGTTTTTAGTTGTAGTCCTTCTGGAATACTATATTTGATTTTTGCATTTTGCAAAACTTCTTCAATATTGATTTCCGCCATGATTGTATTGCTGTTAAATCAATATAATAAATACAGTTCTACCGGATTCGTCTCGCGCTAAAACGCTACAAATGATAATAAATCAGCTAACAGTAGTGAACACTGTAATAGTAAATCATGATAGTTGAGTTAGTCAGTACAATTCCATTGATTTTAAATAATGATTTTGAGTAGCATCGTAAGAGACTACACACTAACTTTCACTGTACCGTATGTCATGCTAATATAGTGCATACGTAGGCCTAAACGTATAATTATAGCGTAATAATACAATGTAATTCTTGTCGTTTAAATCCACAAACAAGAGTATTTCGGCATATAACTATGAATTTCACAATGTTATTTTAAAATTATAGCGATCCCATCATGATGAAAAATAACCCATTTCCGATAGTTTTCGCTGATCGACTTTCCAGAATGAGACTGATTTTTCTTCTAACGCTGCGGTGAGAATAATAAGGGTAATCGTATCTTGGCGTGTACCGGCCCCTATGCAAAACGAATTACGGGTGACCAGCGATTTTCACCGGTACATGTGTACCCGAAAATAAACACTGATTCGGCCAATTTTGTGCAAAAATGTGAGGGTTACCCTATTCAAAGACAATATACACATATAAAAAAGGAGACCTAAAAGCCATCGCCAAGGCATTTTTCAAATGAGATGTCAAGCTGCTAATTTCAGTTTATATATCAGACATTCATCAAACAAGCACGTCTATATATTTGATGCGCAATCGATTGGATGGGCACCGTATTTTTGGGGCACAACTTTACGAATGGCAATGATTACAGACTCTGTATCGCACACAAAGTCTGTTATTACGGACTAAGCACACAAGACCTCTTGCATTTCGTCAAAACTACTTGACTACAGAAATACCGGTATCAATTACACAAAACGTTGGCCCAATGTTGTTTCAATGTTGGGTCAGCGTCGTAGACGACCAACCGCCCCTTGAAAGCACTAAGTAGGCCTACGTGTCATTAGCCTACTGTGTAAGTGATTTATTCGACCAACGTAGGCCTATTGCTCAGCTGAATTTATTGTCAGTGGAGATTTCAAACTACTCAATTTATTTTCCATGAATACATAATTAAATAAGCTCAATTGATCAGTTATTATTATAAGGCAAGCCAATGCGTCTTAAAAATGAGGAGAGTAGCCATAGCCCAGTATAGGTAGGCCTACAGGTATACTTTTGTCGTGTGTTTTTTTTTCTAATATAGGCCTGGTTGTGATTTTCGTGTTCTGTTCCGTGTTTCTCAGCGCCCCAACAAAAGGGAATTCCCCTTTTCAAACAGGAGGGAGGAGCAAAATGGTGGAGCTGTTGAAAGTCAGCGATTAGGCCTATCACATAAATGTGTTGCTGTGGACAATTCCGAGTCGATTTTAACCATATGATCGTATGTGTTTATATTATTTAAGTATACTTAACACCCACTATCAGTAATGATTTCCCTGAACATATTCAAATAGTTCAAAACTAAAATATTTCTTAATCGTTGCCTGGGATCCTGACCAAGGCAGCACGGCGGTAAGCGGAGCGAGTCGCCTGAAACACGGCTACTTTCTGGCTACATGCGTAGCTGACATCCAAATTCAAGGACTGCAGATAATCAGCTCTTGCAATAAAGACATAATCATCTCTATGCCTGTTGATAAGAGTGGGATATCACCATGTAACCACGAAGAGGGCGATACCATAGTTTTCCTTCATGCAGCTCACGCAGTAAAGATGGGTTGTAGCAAAATTTTGATCAGAGCTGTAGACACTGATGTAGTGGATCTGGCAGTGGCATATGCAGCAAAGATGGGCATCGAGGAGTTGTAGTTAGCTAATCACATAACATAACGTAACATTTAGTGCGAATGAATTAAAAAATGCAGCTTAAATTGAAAACACTGATCAATGTAGGCCTAGTTCAAGAAGAACTGTAGGTCACCATATTTAATGGGTTAAATTTGGATACATGTTTAAGCACAGCAGCATGCTGGTAACTGTATTTAGTGTGTTTGAGTTTGTACTACAATGATTGTGTCCTTAGCAATAGAATCACGCATGACCTCCGGTAGCAAATCGACTACGTCATCATGTGACGTGTACACTCCTTGTACACACGTGTGACATTTTGGGGGAAATTCAAAGTCTTGTTATGGTGAATAAATGTGTTTTGTATGGACAAAAAGGATATTTTGACATTTGACAGTTCCTGCTTCGGATAAACGAGTGTGTATTGGATGTGTCAACATAAGATGAGTATGTTTATGTTCAAACGTTTTGTCTAGAAAGTAGATTAAAAATGTGACGGTCACAAATTTAAACATGGCAAGTTAGGTCTGAGTACCTGCGAGAACAGTACTCAGACCGTTAGTTCTAACGGAGGTCAGACACCGCGATCCACAATTTCAAGTGGGTGGGAATTACTTATATTAGTTTAATTTGAGACATTAAAAATTAAACATTCGTAAAGGTTATGTTTAAACGCTCATTTAATTCTAAATAACGGTGATATAACCTGATGATAAAACGTATTATGACGGGGAAAGTGTTAAATATTTCGTAAAATTGTAACTCTTTGCTAAATGTGAAATATATCTTCTGAAAATATATGTCACTAGCAAATCAAGCTTTGAAAATTTTGTATTCAACTGATTGCATCATTTGTTTTATTATTTATAACACCACGATTGATCATTACTTAGAACAGGCAGAAAGCTGTCTATATTTCAAAGTGCACAGAAAGTAAAAGCTGTCGACAACACTGACGTTTATGTCCCTTTCAATCATTAGCCTTGCAAATTCGCAGTGCTGTTATGACCTGGCATGTCAATAGAGCTTAAATCCATTACAGTTATTGCCCATTAACCCTTCCAGTGCGGGGATCGACTTACATCTGACGTCTAAAATCGATTCACGCATAAAATATTTATAATGGCCGTAGACCCATAACATAGGTATTCAAATCAAGCGAAAAGAGGTAAGACATTTATGATTATTGTATATTGAATAAAAAACCTTTGGTCTCTTGATTTATTTTAAAAGATTTCAGCGCTTCAAGGCTTAAACGCTTGGTGCAGTGCCTCTCAAAACTAATCCAATTATTACCATAACCAATCAATACTCAACTGCTCTCTAGGGTAGTGGTTAGCACCGCTGCCTTTCACGCCAGAGTCCGGGGTTCGGTTCCCGGTCTCGGCGGTTTGAAAGAAACAAAATTGTTTCTTCCCCATCCACGTGTGAAAGTTAGTATTGTGGGGAGCCTCCGTGACCGAGAGGTAGCGTGCTCGGCCTCAGACCGCCAGGGCCCGAATTTCGAATCCTGTGTCTGGAGGACAGTGTCATCTCAATCATCTCACCATCCTCAGGAGGCTCTTCTGGCCCAGTTTAGCCTATATGTGCACAAAGGTGGCCTAAAGCCCGATTCATTTCATTTCATTTCTCTGGAGAACGCATGTTAAAATGACCAAATTTCTTGCAAGACAAGCTCCTCACTTATAACTACGATGGATTCTTGTTTTTGTATAATTCCCTGTAGGTCAGCGACTGATTGTACAGGTTTAAAAGAAACTACAGAAGCAATTTGACTCTACATCAGCAAACACGATGTAATGTTGGTAAAACATCATAGGCGATAGGCCAGTATGGCCGGTATTGGGCCGCTACAGCATGACGCCTAGCTGATATTGTAGTAGTGCCTGATCCGCTGAAAGTAATATTGTTTCATTAAGATCAGGACATATCAAGCCTTAAAGAGCTGGATGTTTTTATATAAACCATAAAAAATTATCATAAATGTCTTAGTTCACTCTTTCCAATTCAATTGAATACCTATGTTATGGGTATACGGCCATTATAAATATTTCTACTCTTACAATGCGGGGATCGACTTTAGACGTCAGCATCTTTCGTCTATAGATCCAACTATTACTATACCTTCTTGCTAATACACAGTTAAATCGGCCGACGTGTCCTCTGTCACTCAACCCGCTAAATTAAATAAGTGAAATTTCCTCTCATCTGAAGTTTTGTAACTTCAAGCTTAGCTTGAGACCAAATATTTGCAAATATTGATGTTTAAACAGGCGATTTCGTTCCCAATAACTGCGGTTTAAACGTCTAATAAAACGGATTAAAACGGAGATTGGCTTCATAGACTACTAAATATTACAGCTAGTGCAGTGTGATAATGACAACAACAAATAATATTTCAACGAGAACGCAGTGGAAGCTTCGGCTAGAATATTAATTACAATTCCGCTCACATGTTTTGCTAATTAACTATGGGATGGCGATGATTAGCAGATTAGAGTAATTTTAATTATACTTCGCTAATCATTACGCCTAGCTATTGTTTACACTGTAATTACTCTCTCATTGTATTTACCATATTTAATACAAGTTACTCATTGAAATTGCTGAAAACCGTCAAACGATTTAATTTGATTTTTTTTACTCACTTGAAGTGGTGTCTCGATGACGCTATCCACAACTTCTAGCGAGTGACAATTATCTAGATTTGACAAAATGGAGGTCAACTATTTAGAGAGCTTGGTCATTAGTGTCACGTTTTTACCTTTAACATGTTCAAAAACCAGTATTTAATATGCTAAAATATGATAAAACGAGTATAAGGAGGACTGGGTTAAATATCAAATAAATATGCATAGAAATCAAATGAAGTGAATCGGGCTTTAGGCCACTTTTGTGCACATACAGGCTAAATGGGACCAGGAGAACCTCCTGAGGATGGTGTAATGAATGAGATGACAACCCTGGTGGTCTGAGGCAGAGCACGCTACCTCCCGGTCACGGAGATTCTCCACAATACTGAGTTTTACGAGTGGATGGGACGCTGAGACGCTAGGAAACGAGCTCCGAGCTCTGGCGTGAAAAGCAGCGGTGCTAACCACTACCCTTAGGGCCCCCGCGCAAATATGCATAGAGTTACCCATGGAAATTATCAATCAAAAATACAGACAGAGGAGCGCGCAGCGTGAGGGCTGACGAGATATAACGCACTGGTTATGGCATCTTGCCCTAACAGGTCTGACCATCAGACCACTGGTCTGACCTTGACAACAGGTGTACGAACGGGAGGGGTTCGAACAACATGAATATTCATTATGACGTCACCGGTTTACTGACTGCAGTGTGGAGGTCACACTCAGGGCAGATTGTCTGAGCCTGGTGATATCCAGGAGTCTGCCGGCAGCAGACAACTGCATAGGTGAATATGTGGTTATGGAATCAACCTCATAGTGCCTCTCTCTTTCTCCTAGTGAAGTAGGCCTAGGCACATGTAGGTAAGTATCATTGGTGTAGGTGATGGTACTAAGTCCAGAAGACAAGGAACCATCAAGAAACAGCCGTTTGAGCGACCAGCCACCGAGTACATGTACAGACATACCTTTATTTGCAGATCAATAAGGACTTATTTGCAGGTGGTAGTCAGCAGACTATAATAATGACCTGCCAGTGTGTACGCTTCTGTTGTTGTCTGTGACATTTATTTTTCTGCCATTCCAGCCAAATATTTATGTATTCCTCCCATGTTTAGAAGCATGCTGCTTATATCACCATGCGTCACACCTGTCAGTGAATACCACACAATTATCCAATGTTGGACTATTGTTGGGCCAGTGTCGTCGACGGTGGGCCAACATTACAGCAACATTGGTCGATTTATTGTGTTGACCAGACTGCCATAGTCCAGTGTGTAATGGTTATTTATTCATCTCCTGCTCAGGCCCATGGTGTTCCCAACAGGTATTAGACATTGAGCCAATGCTGATTTACTGTTGGTACACCGTCTACGACGCTGACCCAACACTAAACCATCATTTGTTTTTGCTATACGTCACACTTGACATGGCGGACAGACATCTCGAATGACGTCACACCCACATAGAGCAACAGCTACATTTTAATCATTTTCGTGCTATAGACAGATAAAGGTCCGTGTAAAACAGCATTTCGTCGCCTCGGAGCTAAAGGATCCTACCTGACACTCGTTAGAGTGGCAGATAGGATCCTTTAGCTCCGAGGCGACGATTTGCTAACAGCTTTCAAAACAAAGAAACACCACACTGAAATTGAATCCGTTTGTGAAATATGCTATGTTAATTTTTTGTATTTAAATCGGGTAATTTTTTCATAGATGGCCTATGGGCTTACGTTTTATGTTGTAGTTCAACATTACGTTCGCATTCCCATCTTCAATTGAATTGAATGTGGTAACATTAAAAGGGCTTACTGATAAAGAAGAAACCTGGGATCATTGTTTAACCTTTCAACCATTTAAACCCCCACGATGCATTAAAGCATCATTTTACATCCCTGAAAACATACTTAATTTTCCTAAAACTGAGGGTCTTAGACCGAAAATTTCCATGAAACTTGTTTAACACTATGTGGTAATTTTCTTTAATTTTTAAACCACATCAAGTCATCTTCATTCACTACAAGCCGAGAATTGCGGCAGCAATTCGCGGCTTGTAGTGGATGATGATGACTATGGTAAATTCAGGATTGAAAAGGTTAACCGCCGGTGTGCCCATATTCGTTTTTTTTACTTTTTCATTAGCACATTACATATCTGATTTTAAACCTGTTGAAGATCAAACGTGACATTAATCAGCAAGATTTGAAATGTGTTGATCTCCATTTTGTCAAATCTGAATAATTTTCGATCACTTGAAGTTGTGGATCGCGTCAGCGAGACACAACTTCAAGTGTGTGAAAATTTCAATTGAATTATTTGGCGGTTAAAGGGTTAAAGCGCTGAAATATTTTTGTATAAATCAAGAGAATAAAGTTTTTCCAATTTTAAATCATCCTAAATGTAACTTCTCGCTTCATTTGAATACCTATGTCATGGGTGTATGACCGTTATAAACTGATAAATGTTTTACTCTTTCAGTGTTGGAATCGACTTTAGACGTCATATTCTGACGTCCACAGACGTCAGATTTTGACGTCTTAAGTCGGTCCCTGTACTGAAATGGTTAACCATTTGAGCACCATTAACGAGTATATTCGTTTTAAACCTCTATATTAACACAACAAGCAACTGCCTTTGCAAGATAAAATGTATATTAAGGGGACTCGGTGGGATGAGAATTTTCCTTTTGGATAATTTTGACAACTCAATTTATATGAAACTATACTACTGATCATAAAAAACATACAAAAATAAATGATAAAACAATGATGAAGCACAGAAAAAGACTAATCAAGTTTTATTTTGAAAAAGTATATTGTCATATAAAGAAGATGCCCCATTATTCAGAATCTAGCAACTTGTTTTTATTTTGGTGAGTGATATTGGCTGGATATTACCAAAATACAGACGTTTTATAAATATGCTTAGACTATGGAACCGTCGTTTGACTCTTGTTTGACTCTTAGCCTTTTTACCAATGTCACATAATTATGTCAATGGTTTTACAAGCTTAAGTGACATATGTACAGCTATAATAAATATAATATATGTCACTATAATAAATATATACAATACACGCAGTGCGCGCCATCCAAGCCAGAGGGTATGCAAGAGTGTTCCACTTTCAATTTTATATTTATTTATAGCTATTTATGGAGTTTTTTTAAAGATTGAACTAAGCACAATTTTTTCTATATATGGCATAATATCAGTATATATTCAGCATATTGATATTTCTATCTCATTTTTAGAAGTATTATTGTTAATAACATTAATTTGATTATTTTACACTCTGTGAGGGCACCGTTCAGATCGAAGTGGGGGGGGGGGGGGTATCACACATCTACATGTAGAAGCCACAGTACAAACAGTGGCTGTGAAAGCTGTGACCCCTGATGGTGATTATTAGCTAGTCAGGAGATGAAGACCAGTGTCTGAAGTAGAGCCACTGGTGACACGTATGAATATATTTTTACGATCACATTTGTTTATCACCAAATGACTGCTTAGGCCTAATGCTAGCCCACTTCTGCACCAGCGCTAATAAGATTTGACCAAGTTTCACTGTTAAAATTTCACGATAATTATTGTAAATAATACAGTTAGGCTCAGCGTTATAATGTGTGACCTATGTGGTATATTAATTCCCCATACCATCATGTATGTCTGCAACTTTTAAAAGGTTACAGCTCAGATAAATTAGGAGGGAGTATACATTTTCTGCAGGTGCAGTAAGGGAGGACAGAAGACAGTGAATGAGCAGCTGGTTCGGGGTTATCAGGCAAAACACGAGTTTGACACCCAAAACACGAGATTTTGACCCACTGCTGTTTTAATGTTGGGCCACTGCCTGCGACGATGGCCCAACATTAGAACAACATCGGATGTTTGTCGTGATGGCTCGTCTGAGAGCCAAAGAGCAGTATTATGCAGTATTATGCTCACTTGTTACCGCCTCATGGCTTTAGAAGGGGGGGGGGCAGTTGTGTGGCCAGGTCGTGAGTTCTTAAATAACAGGGATAAAGGAGACGCTGACAATAAACCGTCACAGGGAAGTGTCTAATTAACTAGATACAGAAAGATGGAGCTATGTATTCTCCAGGTGCAATAAAACGAACAAACACGCGACGTTGAACCAATGTTGGTGTACTGATGACCCACATTGATGGCCCAGCATTAGTTTAATATCCAGTGATTGGGTTGGAGAGGGTGAGCGAGCATCTGCTTTGTCTGGTCCGGGGTTCTGGAGCCATGGATCTTCGACGAGTCCAAAGGCAGCTACTGTGATAAAGGCAGGAGAAGTCCTTAAATAACGGAGATAAATAGGAGACAATAGACGTCAGGGGCCGTATTATCGTACAAGTTACGATATATCGTAGGCTTCTGATTGGTCGAGATGGCCATCTCGACCAATCAGAAGCCTACGATATATCGTAACTTGTACGAGAATACGGGCCCAGGAAAGTGTCTAGTTAACCCTTACCACGCTAAATTATTACAATTGAAGAGGTGAGAACAAAACCAAGGCTAAGTTATTTTTATTCATTTTTCTGCTATTTGAGTTTGGGGTACCATAGGACAAAAATGGTTCATTTAGCCTTGATTTTGTCCTTGACAAAATAGCCGCTTATGTCTTCAAAATTTGTTATTTTTATGATATGTTGTGGTAGACAAATGGTACACTATATTTTTGTACTATGCTACCCCAAACTCAAAATGCTGAAAAAATGACTTAGCCTTGGTTTTGTTCTGACCCCTTCAATTTGAAATCATAACTAGAAAAGGAGTTCCCGAACTCCGAAGCCCGGCTTTAGTCTGTTTGAGTGCTGTAGACAAAAATTAGCTTTATATTTTCTAAACATAACAGTGTCCAAGCAAACACAAAAACATTTTAATGATATTTTGAAAATGTTGGACGAAATGGTTTTTAAATATTTAAACGTCGGATCAACGGAATAATATAAAACATTAATGACAAATATTATTTAAGAACATCATTTTAAAACGTTTTAAAAGCAGTTGGAATATTGCATTTCGAAAAATGTTATTAAAAAAAATTAAAAACGTTTTATACTAAATATTTTGCATAATATATATTTCTATTTAATGCTTTATAATATTATGTTGACCCGACATTTTAATGTTGTAAAACATTTTCATGTGACCTTTTTAACTTATTCAAGAGGGCATTTTCAGTACATACATGTTTCTGTGGACGGGACATTTTTTTAAATGTACTTTGTATGACTTCATATAACACGCGTTATCTCGGGCTCCGTCCTGTAGCGTCGAAGAGAATGAGTTAAACATGTTAGAAAATGTTTTGTGTTTGCTGGTATATTGGTCCTCCTCATGGGCCAGAATCTTAAATGTCCAGGATATAATTAAGGAAAGAACCAAGAAGACAAGTTCAAATATATCTTAAGCGTGTATACCTCCTTCCACCACCATCGCCGGTGCTGGCCAACATTCATTCAATACTTGCCTACGATGTACTTATGTACCTCGTACGGAGGATGTAGACATACCTACCAAATTTCTGTTCAATGCTGGGCCAGCGTCGCAGCCAATTGCTGGTTCAATGCTGGTCAATCGTGTACGACGCTGGCCCAATCTAATCCATCACTGGGTCTGTTGAGGCTGCACATGGGTTAAAAAACGAATCAAACGAGCGGCGAGGCCAAAAAATGGGTGAAAAGTGAACTGGGAACAATACATAATTTCGAGGACCCATGTGCACCCTTAGTCAGGAGGCTTAACCCATATTTACCCCCGGATTGTTCAAATCGTCCCAAAAGCACCAAATTTGGACCACGTATGGCCAAGGCCATATACTTTTGATTTTTCGCGGGAGCCAAGCTGAACTCCCGCCATGGGCGCCATATTTGACAAATCCAAGATGGCCGTCATTCAAATTAGGGTCATGTCATAATTTGTAAACTAATAGACGTAGAGACGCATGTAATAACATTTTCTATGGTTTTCGAATATCTATAATTGATTTATGATGTTTTGAAGTTTATTCGGGAATTATTTAAAGCACAAAAATATATATATAAGTCGTTTTTGTCAATATATACATGATACTGGTTTAAATGACGCAGATCAACAATACAATCGTCTGTGTCAAGCATTGATAATGACCTATCCATAAGATTTATTACCAGAGCTAGTCTATGGAGTTCCTGTGTATCAGCCATATTAGATAAATTCAAAATGGCCGCTGTTCAGACCAAGCCCAAGTCATAACTTGTCAACTAATGACAGTAGAGACACACTTGATAGCATTTTGCTACGGTTTTCAAAAACGATTTTAAATATAAATTAGCTGCTTAAAGGCAGTAAATATTCTAAAAAAACGCACTTAAAGCAACATAGTTGTCAGACGTCGAAATTAACAGCTTATTATTTCATTTGTTTGTAGGAGCCAGTTTTCAGCCAGGAAAAAAGGGTTTTTTGAAAGGTTTAATTGACCGTTTACATGTCACCCTTGACATATTAAAGACATATTTATTTTTTGTACGTTTTTTATTGGCGGATCAGTTATACGTTCAGTTGGCATTATGAAGCCACGAATTTGAACAGTTAGGGTCACTGCATATATGTGTACCAAGGAAAGATTTCGGCCGCAGCGGGTCTCAAACCCGGTACCCCCGGGCTCTGCAGAGTCAACCAACGCTACCAATGAGCTATCCTGGCGCCACAAACATATTTTAAAATCCAAGATAATAAGTTGTAAACTTAAAAAGAAGTAAAATAACATATAATTACGATACATGTAATATTATAGTCACATAATAATGTAGGCCTTCCATGTTTACATATATTTCCAATATAAAACATTTTCTGTTCTGAATATATAATAACAAACACAACCTTCTGTAATACATGTAACCTGGATGGCTAATATTATTATTAAATTACATGAACAATATTGCTAGAATAATCTGATAATTGTTTCAGATAGATTTACACTCTAACGCTTCCATTTATTAAAATATGTAAAAAAAATAGCCTGAAATGTTATGTACTACATAATACATTTTATATTACACAAGCGAAAGGAACCATCCGACCTAAATATGATATTTGTTTTATGTTCAAAACAATAAAAGCTAGCCAATCTTAGAGTATCAGTTTCAATTCAATTACACAATGCATATCTATATTACTGAAGCTTGAACAATATAATTTATGTTAACATACCATAATTATGTAGCAATCAATTCAACAGTGAACCAAATCAGCCGCTTATTTGTAACTTATAATAAAAACATTTACAATAATAATATTCTAGTATAATATTAGTGACTCACGGCGCAATAACATAATTAGATTTTCATATTACTGCCTTAGATTTTACGCAACACAGCTATAAATCTTCAATTGTTCCATCACTGCTAATACATCCATACTCATACATGACCTGCTCTACAGGATTTACAATTCCTCTTTGTACAGTGTAAGAGTATGAAACATGCTTTGATTGAGTAAGCAATGGTTGTCCAAAACGACAAACATATTTTGTTATGCTCATCCCATACCCACCCCATTTATAAAAGTCAAATTATCGATTTGGTAATAGTTGATTGCTTGCAAATAAAACAGGCTGGCAGTACAGATCTCTTCAGATGAACAAAGAGCGCAGCTAGTGTTGGCGGGATATTCTCAGATTAGCGTCTATTGTCAAGGACAAAAATATATCTGGCATCATTAACATATTAAAATAGCGCTACTTGTGTTGCTGTACACCAACACAACATATCGTTCAATGGGTTCCTTAGGAACACATTCCAGAATCAGACATTGCGGATCTTCAGTGATGGTAATCAATGTCTCAATCAGGCCTAGAGTGTTTTCCAATATATTCCTGGCACAGGTCTGAATGTAGGAGGTTGTATTACAACCTGTTAAGATATAAAATAACGGTGACGCTATTGACTAAAATAATGAATATGAGCCTAGTTGTTGTTCCGAACATACTAAGAAATTTCCCTATAGTGCTTGCCAACATTACTCTGAAAGCTTAACTTTTTTCAAATAAACTGAGAGCTGGAACAACAATGTCACTTGTGATCATCCATACAAAAGCTTGATATAATATTTTGCATGGCTCATGTGCTGAAATATACATTTATCTGCCCAAAATTTAATGATCTGTTTGTCAGAACCATCTCTGAAACTTGATTAACGTAAATTGAACACGTTATATGATGGTCACTTAGGGTGGGATCAGCACGCCCAGACAAGAGTACATCCGCTTGAGATACGCAGAATCGTTCCCATGATCAGTTGATACTTCTCTTCAATGTGCAAAAGCTCTAAGCTGTATCAGAAATGATCCTCACCTAAGGTTTCTGAATATTATAATTATAGCTCTTTGCATATGGGATAGAATGGCAGATCCGAGCCAAGAGCTAGCATATGCGCCTGGTTCATAAATTAAGAGCATTACTTTACAATGTCCACGGATAATGTCCACAGAGTATTAAAAAATAATGGGAGGATATCAATCTGATCACGATCGAAGTTTGACAGATCCACATACACTGTGAGTTAAAACCACCCCATGTGATTACACCGTCTGTATTTATTTCGCCTGTTTCCGACACTGTTGCAACATTTGAAACACATGCTTTATCCTTTGCACTACTGTGGGATGATCTCACCTCATCTTGTTCGCTTTTAGACACAAAAACATTATGGCCGTTCATTAGCTTGGGCTTGGGCTTCAGTTCGTCATGTTGATCGATATGGTCAACAATATGGTCATTTTGATCAATATAGTCCACTATAAATTGGCAGGGATACAAAAAAAAACACAAATGTGAAAACTGATAAGATACATGTCTTGCAACTAAATCCAATGCGTTTCGAACCTCTTGACATAACTTATATATTTTATCTTGATATTTTTAACGTATAGATCTAGAATTCTAAATAATTATCTTTTTGTTTTAATTATATTCATAGATAGATAGGACATCAACACATTTATTGTGTATAATGTAACTGTGTTATTTTAACATGAAACATAAGTATTAACCCTGTGATATGTACCACGTGATATACAAATATATAAAATAATGTATACTTTGTTGATTACCATGAATGAAAAACTCCGATATGAAAAACGTTAGATTAAAATTATGTAACCTAAGTAAACGGTGATATTCTAAATTGTGACTAGAACGTCTTTTATGATGTTTTAAACGGGTAAAAATGTGACATACTATATACGTGATATTGATCTAGTTGTTTTTTTAATGTAATAATGCTCAGTTGAATAGCCCATGACAAATTTGTTTGGTTATACTGTACCATGCCAATTCAAAATAAAATGTATCTTGTCTTATCTTATCGAGGTCTATTGGAGTTTGACAGATTATATTTTAAGATTTATGCACCCTTGTCCTGTGACTTGCTAAAAAAAACTAATATCAAAAGGCAGTTTGAAAAATTATCTTGTAAATAACATTACACTATGCATTTAGACTTGCTCACACGGTATTCTGTCACTGTATAATAATAATTTTAATTGTTTTTTACATCATTTAGAAATTGTCCAATATGGCTGATACACAGGAACCCCAAAGAACTACTCTGGTACAAAATGTTATTGATTGGTATTTTTAAATACCTGACACTGATCTGTTGCTTAAAAAAATCATAGAAAATCTACGTCATTTAAATCGCTAGCATATATTAAAGATGTCATTTTTTACGAAAATACCATTTATATATATATTTGTGCCTTAAATTGTTCCCAAATCAACTTCAAAACATCACAAATCAATTCTACATATTCGAAAATCATAGAAAAGTGGTATTACAATCGTTTCTACGTCTATTAGTTTACAAGTAATGACATGACCCTTATTTGAATGGCGGCCATCTTGGATTTGTCCAATATGGCGCCTACAGCGGGAGCCCAGCTTAGCTCCCGCAAAAAATCAAAATTATATGACCTTGGCTATAAGTGGTCCAAATTAGGTGCTTTTGGGAAGATTTGAACAATCATATGATTAAGCCCCCTGACTACCTCTCACTCAATGCTGTTTCAATGTTGACCCTCAGTCTTCGACGCTGTCCCCTCATTGAAACAACATTGGGTGATTGTAACGTGTTTTCTGACCGCTGCATTATACGGGTGACCCTTCCCATCCCGGCGCCAGAAACACCAGATAACACAATACATTGGCCCAATGCTGATATAATCTTGGGCCACAGTCTGCGACGCTGAGCCAACATTATTCCAACAAAAAAACTTTTAAGATCTTAGCCACTAATATAATCGTGAATATTTTTTTTTTTTAACACTTGAAGACAAAAGTACTTAACCTAAGGACTTATAACGTTATATTGCACATGTTCATAAGGACTGGTGTACAGAAAGGTGAACCGTTTCCTACATGCAGCACCCCTCTTTCCCCTAAATAGAACACAAACTCAGGCAAAATACACTTAATAGGATAGGCCTACGGCCAAGCCTAATAAATGTCTTAGTTAGCTGTTTCTGATTCATTTGAATACCTATGTTATGGACGGCATATTCTGACGTAGAAAGACGGTCCCCGCTCTGTAAGGGTTAATAATAATAATGAGTTTATTCCACGCACTTGCATATACATGCATTTACATGATATTTAAAACTGACATTAATTATTGACTTTATTTTGCAATAAATATAATAGTAACAAGACTACATAAGTCCAGGAGATCCCGCTCCCAATTTAAGCAATTTTGTATAGGGTTATTAATGTAGTCCTAGGCTAGGTCAAAAATCAAGACGCAAGACAACTAGGTCTAAAAGGCTCAGTCTAAGAGTAAGATAAGAACTAGAAAGTCTGTAAGAGATTGCTAACCTCTATTGAAATTGATGATCCTGATCAGTATCTCAGTAATGGTCTACCTATCTGGTACGGTTTACCAGATATCAGGCCAATCGGGGTAAATAATGGCTGATATACGGTCATTTTGAATTCGATATAGACTAGTTAAAAACTTTCAGGGTGCATCCTCCCCCGAAGCCTCACATTTTGTTTTATAGTAATTATTTGTTTTATAGTGATGGTCTCGCTATCTAGCACAGTTTACCTGATATCAGGCCTATCGAGGTAAATAATGCCGATTGTTGACCATTTTGAATTCGATAAGAGTTAAAAATTTCCAGGGTGCATCCTCCCCCGAAAAATCACATTTTGTTTTATAGTAATGGTCTAGCCATCTAGCACGGTTTACCTAATAATGGCCATGTGAAAGTGAGTAATGGCCAACAGGCGGCCATTTTGAATTTGATCAAGTCAATTTTTTCAAGATGCATTCTCATCTGAAATCTCACATTTCGTTTTATAGTAATGGTCTAGCCATCTAGCACGGTTTACCAAATATCGGCCATGTGAAAGTGAATAATGGTCGATAAGCGGCAATTTTTAATTTTATCGAGTCGAATTTTTTCATAATGCATCCTCTCCTGAAATCACACATTTTGTTTTATAGTAATGGTCTAGCCATCTAGCACGGTTTACCAGATAACGGCCATGTGAAAGTGAATATTGGCCTAAAGGCGGCCATTTTGAATTTGATCAAGTCGAAATTTTCCAAGATGCATCCTCAGCTGAAATCTCACATTTCGTTCTATAGTAATGGTCTAGCCATCTAGCACGGTTTACCAAATATCGGCCATGTAAAAGTGAATAATGGCCGATAGAAAGCCATTTTGAATTTGATCAAGTCGAAATTTTTCAAGATGCATCCTCTCTTGAAATCTCACATTTTGTTTTATAGTAATGGTCTAGCCATCTAGTACGGTTACCAAATAATGGCTATGTGAAAGTGAATAATGGCCGATAGGCGGCCATTTTGAATTTGATCGAGTAAATTTTTTTCAAGATGCATCCTCTCCTGAAATCTCACATTTTATTTTATAGTAATGGTCCAGCTATCTAACACGGTTTACCAAATATCAGCAATGTGAAAATAAATAGTGGCCGATAGGCGGCCATTTTGAATTCGATTGAATCGGAAAGTTTTTAAAAGGCATCCTCTCCCGAAACGTCACATTTTGTTTTATAGTAATGGTCTAGCTATCTAGCACGGTTTACCTGATATCAGGCCTATCGAGGTAAATAATGCTGATTGTCGGCCATTTTGAATTCGTAAGTTAAAAATTTTCAGGATGCATCCTCCCCCGAAAACTCACACTTTGTTTTATAGTAATGGTCTAGCCATCTAGCACGGTTTACCAAATATCGGCCATGTGAAAATGAATAATGGCCGAAAAGGCGGCCATTTTGAATTTGATCAAGTCAATTTTTTTAAAGATGCATCCTCATCTGAAATCTCACATTTTGTTTTATAGTAATGGTCTAGCCATCTTGCACGGTTTACCAAATATCGGCCATGTGAAAGTGAATAATGGCCGATAAGCGGCCATTTTGAATTTTATCGAGTCGAATTTTTTCAAGATGCATCCTCTCCTGAAATCACACATTTTGTTTTATAGTAATGGTCTAGCCATCTAGCACGGTTTACCAAATACCGGCCACGTGAAAGTGAATAATGGCCGATTGGCTGCCATTTTGAACTTGGTCGAGTTGAATTTTTTCAAAATGCATCCTCTCCTGAAACCTTACCATTTGTTTTATAGTAATGGTGTAGATATCTTGAGCGGTTTTCATGATATTCCGCAATATCAGGCCTGTCGAGGTGAATAATGGCCGATAGGCGGCCATTTTGAATTTTATCAATTGAAATTTTTCAAGATGCATCCTCTCCTGAAACCTTACAATTTGTTTAATAGTAATGATGTAGCTATCTTGAGCGGTTTTCATGATATTCCGCAATATCAGGCCTGTCGAGGTGAAAAATGGCCGATAGGCGGCCATTTTTAATTTTATCGACTTGAAATTTTTCAAGATGCATCCTCTCCTGAAACCTCACAATTTGTTTTATAGTAATGGTGTAGCTATCTTGAGCGGTTTTCATGATATTCCGCAAAATCTTTCAGTCGGATTTACCGATGTTATAAATTAGGTCAAAGTGCTGGGTCAACTTCAAGATCAAGGTCCAAAAACCTGAAAAGGCACAACTAGGGACCTTAGAGAACATGTATGTGCAATATGACTGTCATCGGCCCAGTACTTTACGAGATCTGCTTCGGAAACGAAGTGTGCGTCAAAACGTCAAAATAGGTCATAGTTCTGAACCAAAAGTAGGTCAATGTTCATATACCCCAAAAGGCACAACTGGACCCCTAGGGGTGTTGTGTGTAAAATTTGAAGACAATCGGACAAGTACTTTCAGAGATATGCTCCGGAAACGAATTGTTCACGGACGGCCCAACGGCCAACGCCGTAACATCATCATTTAGTTAGGCTTAAATCCTCGATTCTCATTTCTATGATCCTCGGATTTTTAAAATCCTCGATCCTCGGATTTTAATTACCTAACGTTAGCGCTGACAAGCGAAGCGAGTCGCGTGGTCCACGGCTAGCTATTACCATGCATGATAATAATCAAATAATTCTCAAATCAACAGTACCTTCTAAAGCACCTTTATTGTTTCGAGTGAAGGCATAGATCGATAATAGCCACCAAACTTGACAAAAGCCCACAAGGCTACCTTGTAATATTTTAATAAATTGTAATATTCTAATAATAATAATATTTTTAACAATATTAATTAGTGCTAATGAAGGATATTTAAAGCGACTCAATCAGGCTAAAATCATTAAAAATAGTTGATTTTATTTTGGCTTCTTATTATCACCATAATAATGTAACGTTAATATCTTACGATACATGTCCATAACTAACGATTTTTAGACGATTTTAGCCTGAGTCGCTTTAAATACCAGCTGTTTAACCCTTACAGCGCGGGGATAGACTTTTTTAGTCGTCAGATTCTGACGACTGAAGTCGATCCCCGCACTGTAAGAGTAAAAATATTTCTAATGGCCGTAGACCCATATCATAGGTATTCAAATGAAGCGGAAAGAGCTACATGTAACTAAGACATTTATGATGATTTAAATTGAAAAAACCCCTTTGATTGTGATGTTTTTTCACAAATTAATTCAGCGCTTTTAGGGTTAAGGGATGTATTTGGTTTTGTGAGGAAGAGGAAAACTCAAGCGCCCGAACAGGGACTCGAACCCTGGACCCTCAGATTAAAAGTCTGATGCTCTACCGACTGAGCTATCCGGGCAGCTCTGCTATTGTCTATATAAAGTGTGTTACTGAAAGCTGGACGTTACTGTTAACGTGCCACCTGCCGAATACTTCGTAGCAGAGATACACGCAGCCTCCTTCTCAGGTCCACACTAGAACAGCTAGGTGGCCCTGCTACAGTGTTTTGAGAATCTCTTCTGTAATTGCTGCGTTCTGATAGGGCATCAAAATTTGGTGTACCGTGACCCACACCTGACCCTGAAACTATGTCAAGTTCGAGGTTTCCTTGCACCTATGAGAGACAAGTTTATATAATTGTGTCTCCCCTGTACTGGGCTATATGGTTGGCATTATATGCCTTGTATTAATATGACCAGTAGGCCTACATGCAATCAACCTGTGTTGTACTATAGTTGGTCCATCCTATACAATGTCGGCCCATCATAAAAGCAACATTGGATCTGCGTCTTTTATATATGTGCTATTGTAGACTCGCTTTAGTGTAAGACCAAGATACCAGCAGTATTCGCTCAGTGATCGGAACAACCACTCTGTTTGATGTTGGGACATCATCTCAGATTGTGGATTAACATACACCCAGCGCTGGGTCATCGTCAGCACGATACACTGACCCAATATTGGTTTAACGTGGGTCCATTGTTTGCAACAACAGGCCCAACATTAGGAAAACATTAGGCCAATGTAGGCCTATCGTGTTTACGTGTGGGATTGACAATGGTGGATTGATGTATGACAATTGTCTACGACGCTGGCTCAACATAAAATCAACATTGACCATCTATTTAGAATGTATTTTCTGACTTATATAATACAACAATATTGGGATGTCAATATACATGATACATGTAGAGATGTAGGCCTATTCTTAACAGACAATGGCCTACTGACAGGAGCACATAATCAGTGTCAGGTTTAAATATCCACAGGATGTCAAGCCAAGTTGGACACAAAATATGGCATTTTAGATGTAATGATATAGTCAAACCCCTCCCTGGTCCACCCTAGCCTCTCTTAAACATGTTAAAATAGGCTGTTAATTTCATGAAAATAGTCACCTGCCTCGCTATGTGTATTCATTGGCCTGACCATGTGGCTTAGAATGTCAAGGACATCATATTTGTTAAGTATTGCCTTATTGGCCAGATAGAAAATCAGGTCAAATTCGTGAATATTTCTACGGAACACATTTCACAGTGCAATCAATCAGAGCCACTAGCTGACGCTAGTGGAAAGATGGTGGATCTGATGAATGAGAATGAGATACACGTGGACAATCTCTGACAGTCTGAGTGGAGGTCATACAATAATGTCAAGGTAGGTAGGTATAGGCCTATGCCTTGCTTTCCCAAGGCCACAGTTTTTTTTTATTAATTGGTTGTCAAGAATTTTTATTCAAGATTATAATAAGAGCAGACAGCTGGAAAACGCTGAAAAACACTTGTTTCAAGTGTCGACTTATTTTATCTAAGAGACGCACCATTTGATATCCTGGGGGGGGGGTGTACTAGAAAAAAAAACGAAATAAAAAGTTTGTCGCCACAAAAGTCAGAAAAAAAAAGTTTGTTGAAAATGTGGGCAGAAAAAAAAGTTTGTTGTCGAAATTGATGAAAAATATGTTGATCAGAAAAACCACCAAATGGTAACGTACATAATAAGGAAGGCATACGACAAAAAAGTTATTCTGGTTCTTCAACGAAACATAAAAAAAAATTGTCGGACGTTCATAGCCAAAAAAATGATTGTTTTCTTGCGGGATTAAAAAAAAAAGTTTGCAACCAACAAAAATTCTATTCACTACCCCCCCTTCCCAGATATCTAATGGTGCGTCCCCAAACAAATGCATAATTTACATTATTATTTCAATTTATATATATAAATAGCGGATCGGCGGTATAATGAAATTAAAAGAAGACGAAATTTCAATTTTTTTTTTATTATTGATTTTCCATTATCGTGACTCGACGGTCTTTAGAATCATTAAATCAACGAATTCTCGCCTACGGGGCCACCTCGAAAGTTGTGAGCCTATAGGTTTTAGCATTTTTTAAAGCAGCCCCTTGGGATGACATCAATTTTCGTTTTTAATTCCGTACTGAAGTAGTGTATCCCACGGATCATGTTTTTATTTTTTTCAGAATTTTCATATTTCTATAAATATTTTGATCAACATTTCTATGAATCCAGAAGTAACCCAAACAAACTATTTGTATACCTGAAGGACGATTGAATGTTTTCACAGCATTGGGCCACATGTTGATGGCATCGGCAGGCCCGTAGCCAGGGTCGAAAATCAGACGAGGCGAGCCTTGTGGCCGAGCCCAAATTTTGGAAAACCAGACATTTCTGAGAGAATTGTCAATGATGAAAACGAAAAAATGTGAAAAGAGAGACGAGGCGGCTGCTTCGTCTGCCTCATCCTAGCTACGGGCCTGATCGGCACAGCGTTGGGTAGACAATCGGTGCTGCAGGTGTGTCCTCCCGTGTCCTGACTATGAGACACCAATTAGCGGCGACTGGTTTGATCTTACCGTCTGATACGTGGGAATATGTGATGTAAAGTGCTGAATATCGCTGACTTGTTTTGTTTACATGGCAATATACGACCTGGAAATACAACTATTTCACTCTTTTTTGGTGCTTTAAAATTGTTTTTGACTTTTTCGTATTTTTAGTTAAGATCAGTAGGCTTTATAGCTTCATATAAATTAAATTTTCAAAATTGACAACATTGAAAATGTCTCATCCCAAGGGGTCCCTTTAAGTAGGCCTATTGTTTCGGACAACCCATCTGATGACACCACCCCCCCCCCCCAAAAAAAAAAAAACATAGCGTGACATGTTTGCATGACAAAGATGGAATCATGTAATATGTTTATTTAAAAAATAATAGGCATAACACAGTTATTGAACCCACTTTGACCAAGTGACTTAATAATAATTTTAAGCGTGAGAGAGTTCTACAAAAGTCATGATGCGATTCATCAATATTTGCAGTCAGTGGGTCTAGGCCACGTGATTTTATAAAATTTTATTTTCAAAATGACATAATATAATAGCCTATCTCTCACACTAGGCCTACAATGGAAATCGTTCTTTAGAAACTGTTTTTTTACATATTAATTAGGCCCTAATATTACTCTAATTAGCTTCCGTACGAAATCTGCTCACGCTCCGTACTACCACCAGTGGCATCCATTCGTCCGGTCAGACACCTGGTTAAGCCCTAATATATAATGACACATAGGGCCTTACCGTAAGATGGCACCTCGGAATTACTCATATTAATTAGGCCTATACCGACTGTCAAATGACAGCTAGTTCTACTGCAAACTGCCCACCCATTCATTCTTTCGATCGGAAGTGTTTCAAAATAGGATACTTTACATCGTCATATAGCTGATGAGAATATACATATTATTGTTCTTTGAATACTGATGATAATTGATTATATCAGTTGATGACAGCCGTTTCTCCGGAGGAGTCTCTTAAATCTTGACTGGGCCTATCAAATCATGTATATAGGCCTACAAACCTTTTGCAATCTGACAGTAGTTCACCTGCATAATAGTCACCACCCAGCAAACACGAGACGTTGGCCCAATGTTGGGCTGATGTTGTGCCAGCGTCGTAGACGATTGGCCAACGTCAGCCCAACATTGGGCCAACGCTTCGTGTTTGCCGGGCAGGTCCTTGCAATATCCCAGCAAACATGAGACATTTACACAATGCATGGTTCGATGTTGGGCCAGCGTCGAGGATGGTATGACTGTATCAATGGACACTAGTATCCCTGGATCCTAGAATGAACTTGGGCCTGGCAGTTAAAGGTTAGAAACAGTGGCGGATTCAGGAATTGACAGACCGACGCCGATTTTCGCAAAAATTTCTACACGCACAGTGGCACTTATAGGCTGTATGCTGTACATAGAGGGGTCCGGGGGCATGCTCCCCTAGATAAAATTTTGAAATTTATGGCCTCAAATGACGCATTTTAGACCATAATTATTTCGGCCGAAAAATGGTCGTTTTTTGTTTGTTTTGGGGACCCTGAACGGGCGGGGGGGGGAGGGGGGGCTCCGGCTGCCCCCTCTTGATCCGCCACTTAAAAACTGTACTGCCATTATTTTAGAATCCTCAATAATATTTCTTAATTTGTCGTTTGTTTTTTTAGGCTATAACATAAATTTAACAGCGCCCCAGAACGTTTCCATGGGGACGTAGAGCGGATCATAACATTCGGTGATAATTTGGTCTAGAGTAAGATAAAGAAATGATCAATGGGTGTAAAATTCCCTAAAAAAAAACGAGAATTTGGTGAAATTTATAGTGTAAAGAAATAATGACATGGACATGTAATTCCGTCAGTTTTTTGGGGGGGTTTTGTTTTTGAAAAAGTAGTCCAATCATGACTAAACGGAAATCGGACCACCTATGGGACTGACTGAAAGTAGTCCCATTCTGAAAAAAAAATATTACACAACAGACTGAGTGGGCTGAGAGCCACAATTTTCAAAAAGAAGAGTAAGCTGGTTATAAACAAAATACTCTACAATTGATCAAATATTTAGCTTACAAGCGTTGTGTCAAAAATATATTACAAAAAAGAAGGGAAGATTTTATGTTCTTTTTATTGACTTTACCAAAGCTTTTGATACCATACCTCATAAGCTGCTGTGGTATAAGTTAATTAAATCAGGCGTTCATAGAAAAATGTTAAAACTTTTAAACTCTATGTACGCAAATTTAAAGTCTTGTGTAAGGACACACTCAGGATTAACAGGGTATTTTCAATGTACTGTAGGTACACGACAGGCAAGTATGTTGAACCCTTTTCTTTTAGCATTATATATACGTGAACTTGTAGATATGATGATAAATTAAGGTTGTCAATGTGTATGATGTGAATGAGCAGAATCCAAATATATTGATGTTCATGTTTGCAGACGATATTGCCTCTGGTACGGACACGAAGTCTCGAATGCAGAAAATATTAAATGTGCTGTCAAAATATTGTAAAAAGTGGGGTTTAATAGTTAGTATTGCGAAAACCAAAATATTAGTGTTTAGGAGAAGAAGTAAAATTAAAAATAATGAGAAGTGGTGGTTTGATGGCACACCTATTGAGGTGGTTGACTTTTAAAAATATTTGGGTGCATTATTTACGTCAAATTTGAAGTGGTCAATGTGTAAGAAAACATTATCATTACAAGCTAAAAAAAAGACTTCATATGTATAAATACAGTTATCAATGTGGTGTTTTACCCAGGTCAATTGCTATTACTCTGTTTGATAAAATGATCTTACCTATAGTTTTATATGGGTGGGAAGTGTGGGGCTTTGAATACTCAGAAATATGTGAATCAGTTCAGTATGATTATTACAGAAGAATTACAGGTTTATCGAATAACTCCAACAAACTAGTGTTGTTGGGTGAAATGGGGAGATATCCACTGGTTTTACACTACTTTCAAAAGTGTATAAAATATTGGCTGAAAGTTATTCAAATGCCAACAGCGAGGTATCCATATGTAAGTTATCAAATGATATATCAATTCCATAGAAATGGCAGGCACGCTTGGGCAACTGATATTGCATTGTTATTGACAAAATCTGGTTTTCAGCATGTTTGGGCACAGCAAGGAGTCGGAAATGAAGATGCATTTTTGAAGTGTTATGTTTACGATTAAAAAATCATTTTAAATCAAATTGGGAGGATGGTATCAAGAATTCTAGCAAGTTAGCAATATATTCACAGTTCAAATGGTATCTTATTCCAGAATCATATTTAGAAATAATTAATATTCGCAAATATTTAATTGCGTTTAGCTTAGTTCAAATCACCAACTAGCGATAGAGCAGGGGAGACATTCAGAAATTGTAATGGCAGATAGGATATGTGTTTTGTGTAATGCTAGAAATTGTGTTGTGGTTGAAGATGAATATCATTTTCTTTTAATTTGTGACGACTATAAATTGTTAAGGCATAGATATGTTACCAAGCACTTACCTCTATAAGTATACTATGAAACTGAAAACGGATTTTAAATATATATCAATTTAATGAAGACCAGTGACACAGATGCAATGCGTGATGTGGCTTGTTTTATTTATCATGCAATGAATGTGAGAAAGAGACTAATTGAAAATTTGATATAACTAAATTATTTAGTAAAATTGTTGTACATTGGGCCCTTGGTCATATAGTACTAATAAATATACTTTGACTTTGACTTTGGTCCCATTCTGGAATCGCTCCGATTTGTGAAACCAGCCAATTTTGAATGGTAGTCCATGGGCCAGATATGAAAACCCTCCCCCTGGGGATTTTTGAAGACAGTGATTTTTGGTTACCTTGCTATATGACTATTCAATATCTGCTTGTTTTCCCTCAAAATATTGGGGCATAAAAAGATACTGGGTCATTAAACATATACACCCCCCTGAATTTTAAGCGTAAATTTAATTTTATAAAAGTACTTTTTTCAACTGCAGGTATTTATCTCAAAGATTAAACACTAGTTATGTTACAAGGAGATGCTATGTGAAATGTAAATAATAATAATACAATAATATGAGGTACATTAATATATGATTTAACCCTTAAAATCCCAAACTCCACATATCGTTTGTTACGTTTACATGGGAATCTAATATTAAAACCCTCCCCACCCCCTTCTCCGGGGCGAGATATTTGCAGACGATAATTTTTAGACACCTTATTTAATATCCATTCGATATCTGCTTGTTTGAACTCAAAATATTGTGGCAAAAAAACAAGTTGGTCATCAAACATATATACCCCCTTGAATTTTAAGTGGTAATTATAATTTATTAAAATTATTATTGTATAATTTTTTTCCAACTACAAGTATTTGTTCTAAGAATTAAACCTTAGTTATGTTAGGAGAAGATGCTATGTGAAACAAAAATAAAAAAAAAAGAATATTGGGTTCGTTAATATATGTAATAACCATTTAAATCCCAAATTCCACACATCGTTTGCTACGTTTACATGGAAATCTAATATGAAAACCCTCCCCACTCCCATTGTCCAGGGCGAGATTTTTGAAGACAATAATTTTCAGACACCTTATTCTTTATCCATTCAATATATGTTTGTTTGCACTCAAAATATTGCGACAAGAAAAAATACTTGGTCATCAAACATATGTAGGCCTACTCCCTTAAATTTTAAGCAGTAATTATAATTTACTAAAATGCATATTGTATATATTTTTTCAACTAGAGGTATTTATTCTAGTAATTAAACACTAGTTATGTTACAGGAAGATGTTATGTAAAGCATTTTTATTTTAAGATTATTTACGATAAAATAAAATAAAGTCTGATATTGTCTAGTAGCATTTTTACTATATTTTGAAATGCCCATGAGATACCGGATAGAAAAATGCAAATGTTTTTCAAGAAAATCACGAAAATCAAAAGAGCGAAAAAGATGATTTACATCACTGAATTAACGACAACAATTCCGGACAATTTCCTATGGACTGGGAAGAGCGTCTTAATGGTGGGCCGAAGGCTCAAATGCTGGCCCACACTTAAAAGCACCAAACAAAAATATAGTCCTATTTTTCAAGTGAGTGACATTCTCCATACCGGTACCGAAATTAAACATTACATTATATACATATATCACCCATATCACACAAAGTAATAACTCCTAGATATGTCTAAATGACATGAGATAATACACTTTTTACTGTGAAATGTATCTATGATCACTTAAAAAAAATAAGAATAAAATTAAAAGTCTTCCACTTTTTTTCAATGATAATCGGTATCTGCCACTTGGTACTTTTAATGTTCTGATTATACAAACAGTGTGTCTTACTCCGCTGTGATCAGGTCTGTTTTGGTGGGGCAACAATATTTAAATCTTTAATAACTCACTAACCGGGGGAGTAAAATAATAATAAAAAAACCTTTCTCTATGGATTAATCTTTCGAATAAAATAAACAAAACAGTTATGCAGCTTTAACATTGTATAATTGATCTCATCAGCGCTAATCCTTTACGTCATCCAGTCTGAGTTTAGCGGATCCAGCCAGCGCTGGCCACTTTTGTGGATTCAGCCAGCTCTGGTCCTCTTATTCACTCGTTTCACCAGTCTGCCGTCACGAGGCAAAACCTAGAAAGTGAAAACAGCTAAACAGTGAGAAAAACGTATTTTAAGTTCACAAGTCCCGCATAGCGTACCGAATTGGGATAAAAAAATTATTGCAGTTCTCCTAAGGTGGATATTTTTATCAAAATTGTGTGCCATTTTTTTACACAAAAAAATTAAAATGATGATCTGAATGCGAAAATTTAGTTTTACATGGCTAACAGATTTTGCCTCAAAAATGTTATGGAAAAACCTAGTAACGGTAGGTTGCTAGGTTTCTCCTTAATACTAGGAAGCTTAGTATGTAACTTTACTAGGTTTTACCATGTTAATCATTGTTTATTCCCCCTCACAATAACAAGGTAAAAGCTAGTGAGCGATTTTGCTAGGTTCTACTCTGTTAAAGTTGATTGTCGATGATTTACGTTTACGTCTATAGGGCCTTCATATAATAAGTCAGGGGGCATGGGAACCCTCATTATGTTTGGACCTTGTGGTCCAAACATATTGAGTTTTGCTTGGATCTCAATTTTTTTAATCTTCTATGTCCGTGCGCTATTTCTTCCTGAGTTTTTCTCCAATCGACTTCAAACCTCGGCACAATGATCCTTATGTATGTAGGATTATTGCTATGACTTTGCTAAGAATTCCCAGTTGTTCTTCCGCATTTATTCAGGATTGTCTGGATCACTAACGTTAAGTGCTAATCAATGTTTGGTCAATGATGTACATATTGGGGGCTTATAATGTGCCATTTCTCCCTGAGTTGTTATCCAATCGATCTCAAACCTTGGCACAATGATCCTTATGTTTCGGACAGGTGTGCTATGACTTTTCTAAGTCATATGTCATGTTCTTCGGGATTTGTTTAGGATTTTCTGGATCACTATGATGTGGATCAATGTTGGCACATTTATGTACATGTCGGAAGAAGCCCATGAATGAATCTTGGCCAGTCAATATAAGGGCCCAGTGTCAGAGGCCACACCACCGGCCTGCACCCTTTGAGCACCCTCTACATTTAATCAATTACAATACAGAGGCCTATATCCAATAATGTTTCAATGTAGTGTTATCGTCGCAGAGCGTTGTTCAGCATTGACATAATATTGGGTGTTTGATACAAACAATAGAACCTTTCAAATGCTACAAATTAACATTAAACTAACAGTTGTAAATGTATCAAACACGAAACGTCGACGCAATGTTGTTTTAACGTTTGGCCAGCTTCGCAGACAGCGATACAGCATTAAACCAACAAAGAAGTCAGAATCCAGAAATCTAAAATTCCAATCAATCTCTCATAATAAAAATAACCCAACAAAATTTAAAATGGTCGCCAAAAAACGCACAAAACGTAGTCCAACATTATTGTTACTTGAAAAGGCACAATTCTTCTCTAAATATATTGATTTTACAACGGAACTTTAAACTTATTATTCTTGGCACGTTTTTGTAAGACGCTATTTCTCCCTGAATTTTTATCCAATCATTGAACTTTGGACACCATATTCCCAGAGTAGTCAGGTATTCTGCTATGGCTTTTCTAAGACATCCATCGTGTTCTTCCGGATTATTCCAGGATTTTCTGGATCAACATACTCTTGAATGTCAAAGGCAGTTTCTGCTTGCTTGTAAAGTGAGCAGATGCCGCACTATGCTGCTCTTCAAATGCAAAAGGCAGTGGCCTATCTGCTTACTTGTAAAGTGAACAGATACTGCCTTTTGGCTTGCACGGCAGTAGGCCTATAATTCGGTCCAATATTGGTTCAATGGTGGGCATGTCGGGTGATTCTCCATTCATTGCCAAGAGGGTGAACAGGGTGCCCCTATGTCCAGACCTACTCCACCCTTTAGTTTACAGATTTGATTATAAAAATACATTTTTCCAATTTTTTAATTCTGGGCCAGCATCGCAGACGGTGGCCCAGTATTGAACTAATATTGTGTATTTGGTATAGACACTTGAAACCTTTCAAATGCTACAGTGCGGGGGCCCTAGGGTAGTGGTTAGCACCGCTGCCTTTCACGCCGGAGTTCGGGGTTCGGTTCCCGGTCTCGGCGGTTTGAAAGAAAAAAAAATATTTCTTCCCCATCCACGTGTGAAAGTCAGTATTGTGGGGAGCCTCCGTGACCGAGAGGTAGCGTGCTCGGCCTCAGACCGCCAGGGCTCCAATTTCGAATCCTGTGTCTGGAGTACAGTCTCATCTCAATCATCTCACCATCCTCAGGAGGTTCTCCTGGCCCAGTTTAGCCTATATGTGCACAAAGGTGGCCTAAAGCCCGATTCATTTCATTTCATTTCAAATGCTACAAATAAAATAGCATTTGCAATTCTTTTTAAACTCAAAACGTTGAATCAATGTTGTTTTAATTTTGGGCTAGCGTCGCGGATAGTGATACAACATTAAATCAACAGAGATACAAGTCAATGTGTGTAATGTGTACCCTGAATGCGATTCCATTTGACAAACAAATATATATCTATTTAAAACTGCAAAAGCTCAGTGGGGACTTCTGAAATTTGCAGCCTGAAGTCCGAAGTCTAAAATTACAGTTCAGAATGGCTGCTAAAAATCTCAAACGCGAAATGCCAATCAATCTGTCATAATTTAAATAACCCAACCAAATTTAAAATGGCCACTACAAAAACTCATAAAACCTAGCCCAAATATTATTGTTACTTGAAAAGTCACAATTCATGTCTAGTTAGGTCCTGGTGGTTAAAAGTCCTTGCCTGTAAAGTCCGAGCTCGCAGGTTCGTCTCCCGATCTGCAATTCGGGTTAGAAAGCAACAAGTGTTTTCTTCAAAAAGAGGTAGCGCCGTGCTCAGGCTCAGACCGCCAGTGTAGTCCATGGTCTCATTCACCAAGATGTGAATTTTGGTATAAATCTAAGAAATTTGATACAGGGACTCCTTGTATTATAAGGCCTTGTGATATTTGTAGAAGGGGGACAAAAATCATCCTTCATAAGAAGCCTAATTTGCATAAACATAGAACAATGAATAAGGTATCAAATTTGAATTTGTAGCACTGTGAAATTACGTATATAATGATAGCTCGGGCCTCATTTGCATCAATCGAAGATGACCCCATGACCCCATGTGATTTTCCGATTATCACATTATGCATCATAACTTTGCAACAAATGCAGATAGAAACATGCATATGGCATCAAGTCAGGCAGTTAAGCACTAACATATCATTGAATTGTTCAAATTGTGATAGAAGTATGAAATTTGGTGCACTGATACTTCAATATATGTAGAATCCAACAAGATCAAGCCCCATGCCAAATTTTCACCGCTTCATGGTAAAAGTCGCAGTTTATCGCCGTCATTAGCGAAAAATAGAAATTATGATGTATTTTTTTTTCTATAGATGGTAGCCTCATAAAAAATATGTCTAGCCCCATGTTTCAAGGGTCAAGCATTTCAATAAAACCCTTTGTGTACAAGGAAAATACATATTTCACTTCATAATAATAAAAATACTGAAATTAGTTATGTTTTCGCTGACTTATTTCAGTTTGTTTCATGTTGTGGTAGATGGCGTAGTGGATGTAGTCATTAATCCAGGAGATATTCCCACAGACTATTTGGTGATGGTAGCCTATAGAATTATGTGTCCCTAAGAACGTACCATGGAGTCTGATGTTACTATAGCCGGCTCGAGAACAGACCATCCCAGACCATCCCAGAATGATGATGCCATTTACTGGTCACTTTGTATTTCATGTGAGAAAGTCACAACCGAGAAATTGATCTGCCCATCAAAATCCACAGGAAAAGACTATGACTCCGGGTATAGAAAGCTGGCTAGAAACATTTGTTGTTTACAACAGTTGGGTAATATGCCTATGGGCATTAATGTATCATGGCTCGATGATGGTCGGGGTGTTGCAGACACATTACTTGTGAATAACGGTTAATGACACAAGTCATGTATTTCAAAATCAGATGAAGATGCTGAAGGAGTGAGTCCTGTAAAAACTAGATCCAGTTTAGGTATTGTAGGTAATGAAGCAGATGCAGAACAATTACGATGTTTCTTTTGTGAAAAACCAGGAGGCTCATTGCACAGAGCTTCCAGTTTTAATTTGGATCGGGATGTCAGATGGTGTGCATTGGAACTGCAAGATTGGAGGTTACTAGCTGAACTGTCGCTCTGTGACATGCCTGCTATTGATGCGTATTATCACAACATGTGTTTGGTAGCTTTATATAACAGAGCGAGGAGTGTGAAGAAATCGCCAGATTGATCAAGTTTCAAAGGAAGCCATTGCTTTTGCAGAGCTAGTGAGCTAGAAGAGGCAAGACATTCAAAAACTATAGCTACATTCAAATTGTCCGAACTGGTGAAACTTTACACTTCTAGGTTGCAACAGCAAATGCTCCTAAAAGAGTAAATTCTACAAGGCTTAAAGAACGATTACTTTCCCAAGTTTCAGACTTAAGGGATTTTAATGAAGGTAGAAATGTAAGTCTAGCATTCCAATTTGCGAGAGAAAACAGCTCCGATGGAGAGGCTATATACCTCGCTGGCATATCACTTGCACAACTGTTGATGTTTAATAACACTGAACATGCTAGAGCTATATCATTTGCAGCCATTCGACACAACCAAGCCAAAGAAACTCCCCTTGCCATCTACATAGCATTGGTCATCTATGCTGAAACACGAAAGATAATATCGTATGACAGGGTTCTATAGATCTCTACAGATATGGCAATCAGGGTCTGCTAATTGAGCGAACAATAAGGTGTGGTATGTCCAATGAAGCTTAGAAAATGTATATTTACAACTGGGAATGTAGACAACATAGGTCACAACCCTAGTTCAAGAACTGCTAAAGATTCATTTCACGGCACTGCCATTTCTTTGACCCAGCATCCAAGTAAAGATTTAGATGGGGTTGACCGAAGTTCTGTGATTCAGGGTCTACCTACTCAAAAACAAAGGAAGATATCTGAACTGCCAATCTCCTATACCAATATTCACCCTGTATCACTTCCAAAGATAGACGACTACGTACCAGCGGCCAACAGGCCACTAAAACCGTCTGCTAGTTTGATAAACGAGGCTATAAAAACCGCAAAAACTGGATGGAAACAGCACAATAACTTACATCTTTATTTCATGGAAATGCACAAACAGGGTCCATGATTATCCATTCAATGAAAATGGTGAAAGCAGATCATGTAAACCCAGGCCAGGTACCTATCATTGCCATGGACCAGCCCCTCTTTGCCCTCGGTAAACAGTTATAATGTCAGATATATATGGTGAGGACAGATATATTGTTATGATGGGCAGTTTACACATCGAGATTGCTTCATTGAATATGATTATCCAGTGGCTGACAAATAGTGGGTGGGAATGTGTATTAGTTCAGGCAGACATCACAATCCCTGGAAGGGCATATGCAATCTTAAAAGCATCGCTCACGTTATACACATCAAATTACAGCTTGTGCACTGCATGTCCTCCAACGAAAAGCATATGAAGCAGACAGTAGCATTACTAATCAACAAATAGAGTTTAAAGACTGGGTAGAAGGAAAAACTGAGAAGAATCCACAATTTAAATTTTGGTCAATTGCGTTGAAATTGGAGCTTGCTGTCTTGCAGCTAGTGGAATCACTTAGAGGGAAACTTTGCTTTGTATATTCAAATCCTTGGTCAACTGTTGCCCTGGACGTTCGCTCTTGACCATATCAATTATGCCAGGTGGCTTCCCGACCATATCCAAGACATGATTTATCTGAAAGATATCCATCCTACCGTGCACAACGAATTCTAAGCCGGCAAGTTTGTTGTGCAAAAATCACGTCATGTATTCTCATTGCCAGCTCTGGACTAAAAGCATGATTAGGAATTTTTTTTTATTAAAAGTGGTGGAGGGGACCAAAACCATGAGTAGGAAAACAAGATTATTAAAGGTGGTGGAGGAGCGGTTGGTCTCACTGATAACCCTCTCAAGCACTGGATGGTGGCTCGATCAATCAAAGAGTTTGAAGTGACATTTAAGACACCACAAACCGGTGATACTCGACACCACAAACAAACTCCAAGCACACAACGTGCTTTTGCGAATGATGTCATATCGTTAACCTCAGTCATAGAAGAAGTGGGAAATCCCTTCACAGAAGACAATCTAGACTTTTTGGTATTAGATAACAAGGAGATTATGCCTAAAACTGTAGTAGACACAGTGAAATCAATAGAGACAATAGGACAGCAACAGTATAATTCGTATGGTGTTAATAAACTTGAAAAACACACAGTTGCAATAACGGACACAATCCATAGAAACAACTTTCCGCTATTTGGAACATCTCTAACTTCTCGTACCAAAAAACAGACTCATTTATCGTCTCTAAAAAGTGATTGCAATCTTTTCGCAAGATCATACATATAGCGTATCAATCAAGAGAGGGTAACCTTGAAGACTTTTTTTCGACATGAGAACCCGTCCTCTCCACCGCCCCTGTCTTCAATGGGAAAACGTAGTATTGGCCAAAAATCTGTTATGCTTCACTGGAGATTTATACCGCATATGATTCTCCAGATGTCGACATGAAAGTCATTGATGGTCCAGTATTAGTTAACAAGCAAAAACATTTAATGATTATAAAACAGATGTATTCCAACCATATATAGTAAGCCAAGCGAGTACAGTCAGACGACTTGACATTGTGTAGGATAGCTATCTACCTGATAGTCTCAAACATAGCACAAGAGAAGCACAAGGTCAAGGTGTTCCTCGACGTATCTTACCAAACTGTACCATACCAGGAAATTGGAGCGGTTTCCTGCGCAACGAAAACAACAAGATCGAATTATTCACCTTTCTGGCTACATGCGTAGCTGACATCCAAATTCAAGGAGTGCAGATAATCAGCTCTTGCAATGGCGACATAATCAGCTCTATGCCTGTTGATAAGAGTGGTATATCACCATGTAACCACGAAGAGGGCGATACCATCGTTTTCCTTCATGCAGCTCACGCAGTAAAGATGGGTTGTAGCAAAATTTTGATCAGAGCTGTAGACACCGATGTAGTGGATCTGGCAGTGGCATATGCAGCAAAGATGGGCATCGAGGAGTTGTGGTTAGTATTTGGGGTAGGAAAAATTTCCGATACATAGCAGCCCAGAATTGCCATTCATCTTGGCCCAGATATGTGTGCAGCGTTACCCTTTTTCCTGCTCCATCTGGGTGTGATACGGTGGCACTCTAGTGATTAACTAGTTTTATTTCGATGCTCACGTCACCTGATTTTGTTAAATGTTACTCATTTAAATCATAGTTAGACATTTTGTACACGATACGTTGACACATCTGTTAATATTAAATCACAAATGTAATGACATTTATTATTTTTATTTGATTTTCTTCAAATACAACATACTGTACAAACATGCGGTGTAAACAGTAGTTTTTCGTCAATAAATTTATTTTGACTGAGAAAATGGATTAACTTAATTTATTAAGGGTTTTAGGATTTTTCAAAATTAAATATGTTTTTATTATATCATGATTCTTATTGTTTTATTGTAATATTTGACCATACAAACATAGGTGTAGACACGATTTTATCTTTATTATCGTTAATTGTGACGAAGATAATGGATTTAATCCTTTTTCCTTTAAAGGCGGAACTATTTCTTTAAGTTTACATATATTTTTATTTTATTTGCTCACTATATTATGATTCTGACTGTTTCATTGTAATATTTGACCATACAATCATAGGTCCAGACACGTTTTTGTCTTTCATATCTCTAATATTGACGGAGATAAAGGATTTAATCATTTTTTCACCAATGGCGGCAATAATTTTGCAAATTTACATCGATTTGTTTTAAGTTTGCAATAAATTATAATTCTGACTGTTTTATTGTAATATTTGACCATACAAACATAGGTGCAAACACACTTTTTTTCTTTGTTATTCTAAATTTTGGAGGAGATAATGAGTTTAAACCATTTCCCGCTAATGGCGGCATTAATTATCTAAATTCCGATCTTTAAGTTTCGAAATCGTCTTGGGGCTTGCTTGTATATGAATCTACATACCAAGCTCTACACATGGGCGAAATTTGGCGCTTCTATCACATTTTGAACAATCTATCAGCTTATCTGCTTGACTAATCAAAATAACCAGCATTCAAATTTCAATATTGTGAATAGTTAATTAAATGATAACATTATGTACCATAACTTTAGAGCTAATGAAGATAGAAACACGTGTAATCTGTCAAAATCATCAGGATTGAAATATCGTGCATGTATATGATAATAACAAACTACAAATTTGTATAAATTCAAGATGGCCGCCATATGATTTTCAGGTTATATGATTATGCCTTATAACATTAGAACAAATGAAAATAGAAACATGTTTGACGTGTGTCAAAATATTTAGGGTTGACATTTCAATACCGTCTAAATTTATTATGATAAAAACAAAGGCTAATTGCCATAAAGATGGCCGCCGTCGGATTTGCAAATCACTACATTTTACCGCATAACTCTAGAACAAATTAAATTATAAACGTGTATAAACGGTTTAAGTACATCAGAATTATTCTTCAATACTGTGTATATATGTCTTATGATACCTTAATTGCATAAATTAAAGCGACTCAATCAGGCTAATTTTCTAAAAAAAAATCGGTGATTTTATTTTGGCTTCTTAGAATGACCATATGTGACGTGCCACATCGGCACCCGACCTATGCCGTAGCTTTAGATTTTGAGTTATGGCCATGTTTTGTTAAAATAATATTTTTGGCTAATTTCCTTTTTTACCGTTGATCGAAAATACAACTTCAAAGCAATCTAATTACAAAATATTGAAGATACCCTAGTTTTATTTCTTATATAAAAAATGATTTAATTTGAACTTTTTAAACCATTTGTCAAATAAATTTAGGCTTTGTAGGTCATTTTCTCAACATTTTGTGACATTTTGGACTTTCCAAATCTTCTTTTATCGATGATTTCCTAAATAATTGAGATATATTTATAATTTTTGGTGCATTTGAAACCTGAACTCATTTTCGATATTTTGCGACATAGAACTGGTTTTGATATGGCACGTCACATTATGATGTAAACATGTCCATAGACTAGAACTGCAAAAGTTTTTTTTATTTTTTTGTGCTGCGCATTCACCAGTTAGGCTAGATATAGGAACGAAATTTCCGTATTTCTTATTTCGGACATGCATGGTCATATTAAGAAGCCAAAATAAAATCACCGATTTTTTGACGATTTCAGCCTGATTGAGTCGCTTTAAAGATTGTCGCCGTCTGATTTGAAAATCACCACATTTTACTTCATAACTGTGGTACAAAATAAATTATAAAATACGTTTATAAGCTGTTAAAGTACATCAGAATTATTCGTGAATACTGTGTTTTTACGTCTAATTTACATACATCAACTGATTATAAATGACCGTCATCTGTTTAGGGCGGGGGCCCTAGGGTAGTGGTTAGCACCGCTGCCTTTCACGACAGAGTTCGGGGTTCGGTTCCCGGTCTCGGTGGTTTGAAAGAAACAAAAACTGTTTCTTCCCCATCCACATGTGAAAGTCAGTATTGTGGGGAGCCTCTGTGACCGAGAGGTAGCGTGCTCGGCCTCAGACCGCCAGGGCACGAATTTCGAATCCTGTGTCTGGAGAACAGTGTCATCACAATCATATCGCCATCCTCAGGAGGTTCTCCTGGCCCAGTTTAGCCTATATGTGCACAAAGGTGGCCTAAAGCCCGATTCACTTCATTTTGTCATCTGTTCAACTGTTTATCTTTCCATGTCTCATATTGTTGGAGGAAATCAACCGATTTACTTCAATTAGAAATCAATTTGATGGCTTTGATTAAAGCTGTACTTTTTTTTACAAAATAGTCGAATTGTTTCATTAACATATTTTACATCATGCAAATAAGTGTAAAATAAATTATAAAAGAAATCGGGCACCAAAACAATGCGGATTATTCGAGTGTTGACCTCCCAAGTAAACATGGTAAAATATAAAACAGTGTCCTTGGGCGGGATGGGCGGGGATTGCGTATAAGATTTACACTTGCTTTCTTTGCATTATTGACAATTGAATATGTGGCGGAAACCTCTGAAATATGGATTAACTAGGACTTATTTAAGGATGCGTTTAAGGATAATGTAGGATCTATATGCATTACGTTACACGCCCAATTTGGCAGCCCAGTTTTTTAGACTGTAAGTCTTCTTGTAATTTTATATGCATCTTATTTATTATATTTTCTATGCAAGAGACAATCATCATCAAATAAGCTACATTGGAAAATTATGATTCCACTTGCAGTTGTGTATAATAAAATCAAGTCTCGACATCAAACTGACATGATTTACCATGTTTTTTCTGAGTGAGTCCTTATGTAGTTTACAGCTCATGCTGGTTAAGGAAACAGGCCTGTAATAACTCACAGTAAGTCCTGGTTCGAAAGTATGTATAATTTGGAGAAGGTCAGACTCTGATACTTTCTTGCAATCAAGATCATTATTATGCATGTAGATGACACATGTGTTGTTGTTCTGTATTTGTCATTCTTCAATATGCTTGGTTGTAGTCGCATTAGCACTATTGTGGAGTGAATGGAAGAGGTGATGTTATTCTATATTTGTTGTTTCTTCAACATGATTGACCTTTTATAGCTCTGGTTTACTATTGACCAGTGTGAAATATTTCGATACATAGGCCTACCCATCCAGAATTTTTCAAGGTATGGGCTATCTGCACTACTACCATTCCACAATCTTATTGGTTGTGATATGACATATATTTTGCTGGAGTGGGAAAACTTGCAGAACTGTAGAAGCTTTATAAGCCGTCATTGTTAGGTGCTAACGTTGCCCAAGAACTTGTACACACCTACAATTAGATGAGCTGCATTAAACCCACCTGTTTTTCAAGGAAGCAACATAATTTAAATCCCTTTCCCCATCAATTACAGTTTTTTCGAGGGCCTGAGTAATTCTTCTCTTCTTCTATCAAAAGGGCGTGTAAAACTCTTCTTGCATAGGTGAAGTGGGTTGGTGAATGTCCTCTTCTGGTGCATACATTACTTTGACTACGCTCCGTAACGCGTCTTCCCCCCCCCCCCCCCCTACCCATTTTACACTGTTGATTAACATGAAATATGTATATATTTTTAAGGCTACAATTGTTTATTCTTTTACGAAATGAAGTATTATAGTCAGCCCTTAAAGCGCAGTCCAATACCATCATTATAAGTTGGCAATCCCTGGAGAGTGATGCATGGCATGGCATCCTACTGCTATCCCCATAGTTCCACTAATCAGTGCAGTCTTAGACATTTAATGAAAGGTTATTTGATATAGGGCAAATCGCTTTTGTGATCCAGTTTTTTCTCCAAAATGTATCAGGGACATGTTGTTTACAGACATAAAAAACATTGTATCAACATACTGTATCAACACACTGTAGATCTGGTAATATTTGCGAGATTTTAATTTTCGCGAATTTCGCGAGGACAAATTCGCGAAGTCACAAAATCGGAAATTCACGAAAAATTAAACACGCAAAAACTAACAGTTTCACGGTATAGATAGATAGATATTTATTGACGACGGTAAGTCCATGCAGACTTATGCGTCATTAAAACGAACATAATTATGTACAAGACTATATACAGTTCGGTAAAATATGCATGCTAAGTTAACTTAAACATGTTAAAATCAAACGACATTTTATACTAAAACAAGCACAGGTTAAATAAAATATGCATAAGAACTATTTCAAATAATATAAAGTTAAACAGCATTGGCAAGTTTCCCGCACCAAAACCAGAGATAAAATAGCTACTGCATATAGCAAAAAAACCCCTCTGGAAAGCGTAGAAACTGAGTAATTACATAATGAGTGAGAGTATGTATAAAGAAGAAAATAATAATATTAGTTACATTGAACATGTTAAAAAAACAATCTAAAAAATGCATTGACGACGTCAGCTCGAAAGACCAAGATGATTAGAGGAATCACCAGCCGCACCAGTCGCTGATACCACAGTGGTGATCCCCCGACAGCATGGATGATTTCATGAGTGGATGATTAAAGGAATCACCAGTCGCTGATACCACAGAGGTGATCCCCCGACAGCATAGATGATTTCATGAGTGGATGATTAGAAGAATCACCCGCCGCACCAGTCACCCTACGGCCCAATCGTTTTATAAAGAAAATGAATGTTTAGCATATATTTGGTTGTAAATCACTATTTTTGTTTTAGCAATGCTTATTATCAGATTCCATATTTCACAGTACTTGTAAAATAAGTCAATTTGTGCCTGTAAAGAGGACTATGTTGTCGGCAAATAGGAGGTACGCAAGGTATATGTCTCCTATCTTAGGACCGTATTTAGGATTTAAATATTTTCCGAGATCCTGCAGGAATTCATTGAAAAGTTTGGGGCTTAAGACCCCCCCCCCTTCATGACACCATAACGGATTTTAATAGGCTTGCTAATCTTGCCAGTCCATTTAACTCGACTGCTAGATTTAAGAAACATAGATTTGATTGTATTCAGAAATTTTCCGTCGACATTGCGCTGCTGCAGTTTCAGGATAAGTGCATCTCTGTTTAAATAGTCGAAAGCTTTGGTCAAATCTATTACGTGTTTTTTGCGTTTCAACCAGATTGTACAACACAAATAAATTATCTGATGTCCTACAATCTTTTTTAAAACCTCTTTGTAGAGGATCATCGTCACGGCACACTAAGTTTTTGAATGACAATCTATTTTCGAGTACAGATTCAAAAACTTTTGCAAGAGAGGGAATCAGAGAAACTTTCCGATAGTTCTGTGGATCTGACTTATCACCCTTTTTGTGAACTGGGTATATCAACCCTTGTGCCCAATCATCTGGATAATCTGCCGAATCGAAAATGGTATTGAATAATGCTGTAAGTAAAGGTGTGAAATATTTAATTTCCGAAGAATATAACTCAAACGGAATTCCGTCAATTCCCGACGCTTTACCTTTTCTTATTCTACCTAGCGCTTTCTCTACTTCGTCCAATTGAATTTTATCATTGAGAATGTCATTCGATATGTCGTAATTATATCTATCAATAGGTATTTTTTGTTGTATAGTTTTAAATTTTGTATTTGCGTTTTGACCGGTAGGTGGCTCACTTTGTTTTAGAAAACAATTGTAAAATTGGTATAGTTCAATTGTGCTTTCGCTAAGGTTCTGTCGTTGCAGGCGTTTCCAGAAACCCCAATAATCTTTTGGATTGTTACTACACATCTCTTCAAGATTTACTTTCAAGTTTGTATTATAGTATCGCTTTTTTCTTTGGATCATGCGTTTGTAATTGTTGCATAAGTTATGGTAGTAATTGTTGTTCTCGGTGCGAGTTAAATTCGACCGCTTTGCATAAGTATTTATAGTTTTTCTAAGCTCATTTCAGAATCAAACCAGGCATTGGTTGGCATCTGTTTCATGGAGCTGTTATTTGTTATTTTTGTTAATGTTGACTTTTTTTAAAATGCCAGAAGATGCAGTAGTGATAAGCTTATGTATGAGGCCACATATATAATCGCTTGATCGATCAGTGTTGGCATTTAATATCAGTTGATCTATTATATTATTACACTCATCTCTTCGTAGAGATATTTTATATTGGTCAGCTCGCGATACATTCCAGATATATTTATGATAAGCTTTATACACAGTCACATGGTCATAATCTTTCATGGATTTATGTGTATTGCAAAGTGGTTCAATTTCCAGGCCAAACTCGATAGGACAATGGTCGGATTCGACTAATTTAAGTGCTACTGCAAAGTCTGTTATCATATTATAACAGTTTGGGTCAAATAGCACATAATCTATTACACTTTTACCATTTCTATTATAGTATGTAAAAGAGCCTCTGTGTTTATCCAGGTAAATTCTACCATTTGCAATAATAGGACCTGTATTTTCACAAAGTTCTAATAACAGTTTACCATAGGTGTTTGCCTTAGTGTCCATATTATAACGCTGTGAATCGGCTAAGATATTAGAGCATGTAAAGTTTGGCTGACCACCGGTAAAAGCAGTGTATTCATCTGTTATAATATCCGGTAAGGTGCTTAAGCAGTAAATTCATCTGTTATAACATCCGGTAATTGGTGCTTGTGCATGCGGGCATTGAAATCCCCACAAAGAAAAATATTATAATTGTTTGCACATTTACTATATTCGAGTTCAATAATGTCAAAAATATCTTGCTTTATGCCATTATAACTCGAATCTATTGGTGGTACATAAACGACACCAATCATTATTCTTTTTTTAGTATTTGTATTAACACTGTTCTTAAATGTGATCCACACCAAGCACTCATTTACTCTTTTAATTTCGATATGTTTGGTCAGCCGATTAGCAACTAAAATAGCTATACCACCAGAAAAGCGCTTAGCTTTTTTATGTCTCACTTGCCGTGCAAATTATGCACAGTATAACTTGAGAAGTGGATAGTCTTCTGAGAGTCTAGCATACTTTCAACTAAACAAACGATATCATGCTGACAAATGTACTCACATAACTGTTTGTTTTGTAATTTTTCCGTTATTCTGCGAATGTTCCAAGACAGTATGTTCACACGATGAATTTTCAGGCACGTGATTGTCAGGAAAATTGTTCACTAACTCTAAGGAAAGTTCTTCGGTGTGTGAAAATTTACCATCATTTTAATATTACGTGCCATCAAATCTTTCTCTTGGTTGTTTAAATGTAGTTTATCTACGCTGTGGTGAGTCTTGCGGCATCGAGTGAAGATGTTGTTGTTAATATAATTTATTCTACCTAATTTCTTTGACTTATGCTCAAGGTAAGCATTCAGATTTAATATGCTATCATTTATCTCAGGTTTGTCCCAGCGTAGTGGTAATCCTGCAACATAGATCTGGGCTTTTCGATTTAGAGCCAGCGCCTTGTCTAGGCTCTGTATACTGTAGATCTGGTAATATTCGCGAGGTTTTTATTTTTGCAAATTTCGGGAGTAGGACAATATCGCGATAATTATTATTATAATAGCGTTACTGAAGAAAAAAGAAAATTCGTGAATTCTAAACTTCGTGAATAAAATTTCGCGAAAATTTAAACACGCAAAAATTACCAGATCTACAGTATACAAGTAGTCGAAATCTCTCTCCAGCACACCATTACGAAAAAAACAAAAAAAATATGCTAAAATTGATAAATTTTATTAATGTTTGACCTCGAAATGACCTTGATTTGACCTCGACGTAATTTACCTCTCAAGCTGAGCCCCAAACTATGCCATCATTAGAAGCAATGTTACAAAAAGGGTCCCAGAGCTAAGACTTCTACACTATCACGTGCGATTCGTATGTGACGTCATAGTTTGACACATAACTTTTGCTAATACCTTGGATTTGCTGTATTTTACCTTATTTTTTAATAAACATTTTTGATGTTACTAGGTTTTACTGTTAGCCCACACGGACAGCCGCAATATTTTTTCAACTTGTTCTTTTTTAAATGATAATATATACCATAGGAATTTTTTTACGTTATAAAAAAAATTCTGAAAAAATGTGGGTTACTAGGTTTTACCTCGTGACGGCAGCAGTGTCTCTACTGTGACACTCACTGATAAGTCAGTGTTTTCCTCTTAGTGGATCCAGCCAACTGGTGAGTGGACCACTTGGTATATTCAACCAGAGCTGGTCCCTTTATTAGATCCAACCAGGGCTGGTCCAATTTTAGGCGAATAGTATTAGGTTTTAAAGGGGAAAAAAATATGCCCAAGCTGAATTTTTCAGGAAACCTTCCAAATACCATTAGAAATATCATACTAAAACTCCCCGTGATTCCCGCTGGAGCCTTTTTCAATATTCAAGATGGCGTCCAAGATGGCCGCCAAAATGTTAACATAGCTATATAGACGGGTCGATATACCACCTCACCCCCCAAAAATATGACAAAAGGTTTATAACGGTTTTCTATTCTACTAGATATATAATGAATGACAGACAATCAAAATCTGACTCCTGAAAATGGATGAAAACTCCCAAGATGGCCGCCAGCGGCCGTGAAAATTGGTAAAACCACTCTAAATTGCCTAAAATTTAACAATTAAACAATGATTCTTGTTTTTATTCCATGTTTTTAAGAGTTGGGGAATTCATTGGATACGATAACATTTAGGCAGTGTCAAAAGTCTTAAAATGGCGGTGGGGCTAGGGGATGGAGGGGGGGAGGGGAGGGGGGGGGGGGCAAAATTCAAGATCATGGCCAAGGTAAAAAATGATTTTTCAACAAATAAAGGTAGGAACAAGTGTAATACCTCTTTTTCGTCTAATTTTGATTGGAAAATCATTTCTTATATTATTTTTATGATTCAAGGTCATTTTCAATGTCAAAGGGTTAATCTAAAGGTCAAACAATCAAAAATATGATTTTTACCAAATAAAGTTAGGAAATTGTGTAATACCTCATTTTCATGGAATTGTGACTGGTAAATCCTTTTATGGTATTATGTTTGTGATTCAAGGTGACATTTAAGGACAAAGGGTTAATTCTATAGCCAAATTTCTTAAAATATTATTTTAAACAAATACAAATATCAAAAAAAATCATATGTAATACCTCGTTTTGAGGTGATTTTACTGGATAAAACACTTATGTTATTATTTTGGTGATACAAGGACTTCTTCGACATCAAAAAGTAAATTCAAAAGTCAAAATAATAAATAAAAAAATTTAAGATCAAAGGTCTTTATCAAAACCTCAATTTTAAGGTCAAGTAAAAGCAAGCGTAATACCTATTTTTCATGTAAAAAGTGGTAACCGACCTAATCTAACTTACTGGAAGATCCATTTCTGGTAATATTTTAGTGATCGATTCAACGTCATCTTCAAAGTCAAAATGTCAATTTTAAGGTCAAATGAGCGAGAAGATGATTCTAACAAATTAAAATAACACAATGTAATACCTTATTTCAATTTATTTTTGAGTAAAAAAATCATTTTACACAAATAAAAATAGAACAAGTGTAATCCATATCTGTAATGAGGGTTTAACTGCATTTCGTGTAGTACAATTTTGATAGTTAAATGTCATATTTTGAATCCTGTGTCTGGAGGGCAGTGTCATCTCATTCATCTCGCCATCCTCGGGAGGTTCTCCTGACCCAGTTTAGCTTGTATGTGCACAAAGGTGGCCTGAAACCCCATTCATTTCATTTGATTTTTCGTAATTATGGGCATAACGATATTTAGCTATTTTTGACAGTTTTATGTTTTTTCCATTACCCTTTAACGCCATCAGATGCTCTTCAACTCCCGCCAATCGCCCATCAACACATTCCAATCGCCATTTAACTCCTATCCGTCACCCTTTAACACTTACTCGTCCCCTTTTGTTTCCCCTCCATCGCATTTTAGGCAATAGTTACATAATTACACCTTTTTGTCGACTATTCTTGTCACGTTGTCGCGCTTTAGCACTGTCTCGTCGTTCGTTAATGCCTCCCCATTGCCCTCTAACTTCTCCCTGTCTCCCTTTATTGCTTCTTGATCACCCTTTAATGCCTCTGTGATGCCCTTTGACGCTTTTTTGCTGCCCTTTAATGCCTTCTTGTTACCTTTTAACGCATCCCGTCACACTTGAAAGCTTCTTACTTTCCCTTTTATGCCTCCCCATTGCTTTTTAACGCCTCTTCTGCACCCCTTAACGCCTTTTCGCCGTCCTTTAACGCCTACCCAGCGCACTTTAACGCTTCTCCATTGCTCTTTAACGCTTTCCCATTGCCATTTACCGCTTCCTCGTCGCCCTGTACTGCCTTCCATACCACCTTTTAACACACCCAGTCGCACCTTACCGCCTCATTGTCGTCCTTCAACGCCTTTACATTGCCCTTCGATGCCTCTTCATCACCTTTTTTGCGCCTCTCCAGTGCCCCTCCGCCCCTTTACTTGTAATGCCTTGCAATTCCTCGAAATTCCTTGTTCAAAATTACATTTTCACAATCTTAAGTTGATCTTTTCACCTTGAGCATGCTTAATCATTAAAAAACATAGAAGAATTATATTGTGCAGTCAAAACCACACCTATACGAACTATTTGGTCTAATTTATTGCATATATGTTTTTCACCCAACCCGGAAATTGAGAGGTGTGGGTGGTATAGCATAGTATATAAGGTTATTTTTTATGTCAGGGGAAGGGGGTGGAAAAACATAAACACGTGTTTTTTTTAGCTTGATTGAAGAATTGAACAAATTGAATGATGTAAGCACAATGTATTCCTTGAATTTCACTGCTTTTTATGGTATAATTCCCAGTAAATTATTGCTTTACGTCACGTTTTGGCACTAATGGTCATTTATGTGACACTGTAATGCGATAAGAAACAGTACAGACCATTGATGAGATGAATGATGTAAAGATTATGATGTGAGTTTGGAGTGATAGGGCACGGTCGGTTGTTGAGATCGTTTTTACTTTCACTCGCCCAATAACATAGGGGTTATGGGCATGTCTGGGGGATTTATCCCAGGCATTTCCATACATCCAGAGACTCTGGTCGGATAGTCCCCAGAGTTACAATAGCTGAAGGTAAATATGTTGCCAGTTGTTTAAGGCTACCACGGCCAACATCAGTGTCTGCACAACAGTAGGTATACACTAATTAGTCATAGCAATTTCCTTCTTCTAGAGTCATTGGCGGCCATCTTGGATTTGACACTTTTCTGGTAGTTAAATACTTTTTCCTGCCATTAAATGCATCTCATGGTTACAAAACCTCTGGAAAATATCTCTGGTATACAGACAGATATTTTATTGACAGAAAGAAAGTCAATCCAGACTTATTTGTCATGGAAATAGAGATATGTACATGTATATACAACATTGTTAATTTGTTAAAATCATATGACAATATACATAGTATGACATACATAACTAAAATCATGCTAACTGGCATTGCCATAAGAAACACTGGGTATATACTTAAAATAAGATTGAAAGGCATTGCCAGGGTAATGTAAGGTCTATCATTTTGTTTCCCGCACCAAAACCAGAGATAAAATAGCTACTATGTATGACATGCTAATTATATATATAGTAGCAAAAAAGACATTCTGGAAAGCGTAGAAACCTAGAATATATACAAGTGCATAATTATGCTACAGTAATTTGAGAATGTATTAAGACAATGTTAAAAAATTACACGATATTTTTAAAAATCAAATAGCATATCATGCAAGTACAATCAATGTGACAATCTACGACACAGGTAGCTCCGAGCCATGTGACCATGCAAGCACAGTCGCTATGAACTCGGCGATTCCCTGATATAGACTAGTGATGCAAATTTAACAACATAATAACAGTAATACCACCGAAACACCATATATACATACTAATAAATGTCGGACATGGTGGTTCGTCGACTGCCAACAAAGTATAGCATCAGAACGATCCATATTATCGAGTGTTGGAGACTTAGTGATGTTATAAGAATAAAAATTACGGATAATAATTATGCGTGCCATTCACGCAGGACATGGCACTCACACAATAGCTATAAAGTTTGTTTAATTAACTAGTGATTTATTATCTATATGGCCCTCGCACAAAAACATTACAGCTTATTTTAATTCACTATATTGTTTAGCTCATACCATTTCACTCACGACCTAGTTAGTACCACATACTTAGGAGTTACAATCGAAGAAAAACATTCCCGACCTCATAATAAATAAATCGACGACCTAGTATCTCCGCTTTTAATCAATAATTTCATGATGTTTATATCAAAATGTTCTTTTTTACAAAAGAATTACAATGAGACAGGCTTTGAGTCACGAAATAGTCACATATATCATTTATTTTCAATTTCTGATATGTTAATGATTGAAATAGTATTTAAAATGTCATACTTATCAAAATCTTGCTATTTTGCTTTTTAATATACCTTAAATTGCAAATAAATTATAAGCGTGACTATTTAGTGACTCAGAACCTGTTTCAATGGAATCCTTATGGCAATAAATGCACATGTAGACATTTAAATAATCAAGTTATGTTTATTACAAGCCGAGATATAGCGGTTTCAACATTTTGGCAGCCATCTTGGACGCCATCTTGAATAATGGAAAAGGCTCCAGCGGGAATCACGGGGAGTTTTAGTATGTTCTTTCTATGGGTATTTGGAAGGTATCCTGAAAAATTCAGCTTGGGCATATTTTTCCCCTTCAGGTCTAATACTATTCGCCTATTAGTGAATTATGCCAATGCTTGTCCCTTAAGGCCCAGTCACACTGAGGCAGTCCGAGGTGGCGGTCGGTCCAAAGAGAGATACGGCTTGAACCGTGCGAAAATCGGCGGTTCGAGCCGCGGTCTATAATAAATAGAATGTCATATGCGGCGTGATATAGACAGATACGGCATCATAAGGTATTTTTGGCAATTTTTGCATTTTCAGGAAAATAAATAATGCGACGTTGTACAGTTCTTTTTGGAGATTTACGGATGTTTCTTGCTGTCATATTCGGTTTTATGAATAAGATTTACGGTCTTGATTCGGTTATCAGTGGTTATTTACGGGTATATACGTCGGTGTCGGTTATGTACGTTGATATACGATTATTGAGGGAGCTTGTCCTCGCTCCACAACACACCTTGCTACCTGACCGTATGGGCGGGGGCCCTAGGGTAGTGGTTAGCATCGCTGCCTTTCACGCCAGAGTCCGGGGTTCGGTTCCCGGTTTGAAAGAAACAAAATTGTTTCTTCCCCATCCACGTGTGAAAGTTAGTATTGTGGGGAGCCTCCGTGACCGAGAGGTAGCGTGCTCGGCCTCAGACCGCGAGGGCTCGAATTTCGAATCCTGTGTCTGGAGGACAGTGTCATCTCAATCATCTCACCATCCTCAGGAGGTTCTCCTGGCCCAGTTTAGCCTATATGTGCACAAAGGTGGCCTAAAGCCCGATTCATTTCATTTTTACCTGACCGTATATATCCCTATCTGAACGGGCGGGTATAATTATAAGGTCTGATTCGGAGAGAGATACACTATAACAACACTATAATGAAATGACTTGTGAAATAAAAAAAAGATATATATAACGGAAAACAAGAAATAATAAAAAATAATTGGGTCGATGTGTCGTGTTTTCTAGATACCCACCAGGCGCAGAGGTTTGGTCCGATGCTGGGGCAAGGTTTGGACAGCGGCGATGTTGCTGGAACAACATTGCGCCAGCACTGGTAGTCCAGGAATTTTAGGCATTCTCAGAGGTAAAGATGGAAAAAAATGATATAAAGCTGAAAATGTCAGGAGTTGTTCAGATGATCATCCTTAATGACCTGTAAAAAGTCCCAAAGTTTCCCAGGGGCGGAACATGTTTTTTTTCGCGAAAATCCAAAATGGCCGCCAGAGGCCATTCAAAAATTGTAACATACGAAAAAGTTAACATATATTCCTTTGTAATACCTCTTTTTCAGTTGATTTTTTACGGGGAACTCATTTCAGGTCTTCTTTCGAAGTTTTAAAGCCTAATTCGTGGTTTTTTTCAAAAATTCAAAATGGCCGCCTGATACAATACTGCAATTGTAACTTATGAAGAATTACTTTGTAATATCTTTTTTCTGCATAATTTTTCACGAGAAACTTAATTTTTGTCCTATTTTAAAGCTCATGTCATTCCAAAGTTCAAAGTGGCCGCCATTGAGGAAAAAGAACAATTTCAGAAATTATGTCATTTTTTGTCTACATATTGTTTTATTTGGAATCATAGTGGCAGTAAAAAGTATTTCTGGAATCAAGGGTGGTTATGCTATGTGGTTTAGTCCAGTAAATTGTCCTCGGGGTTGCTCTACCCTTTCATGTGATAATAATAATGATAAATTAAGATGCATGGAATTATTACGGTGACAACAGCGTGCGTTGTGCCATTGTGCATGTCGTATTAAGTAGTGAAAAAAGGATTAAAAAAAAAACAGATTGAGAAGCAAGAAATTGGAATGCGTTTTTGCGGAAATGTGTTCAGTGTCGTCACTGACAAGTATCTGTTGAACGCGTCAGCTTAATAGCAGACATCTTAAAAAATAGCGGGCATTGTAATTTTTTTGTATGGAGAAAAATACTATGTTATAATGCATAAACACAGTCAGGCTTATCTAACGAAGAACTGCCATATGTCTTTAGATGCACTGAAATAACTTTCATATAAAATAACTTTCAATATAATAATCAATAATATTTTTTGTGTTGGTTATTTTTTAGTTTGACAGGTTTGTTGATTTGTTTGTCAAAATATAGAAACAAAAATGTAGCAATTTAGAAATTGTAAACATGTGAAAACATGTTAAAACATAACAATATCAAATACAAACTAAACAATCGTATGAGTAACGTCGATAAAATAATTCAGGTAGGCCTATTATCATGATGGTCATATTGAAAAATCACGATCATTTTGATTTAAGGTTTGGCTAATTTGCTGTTCTCACAGTTCCCTCAGGTGCATACACAGACCAATTTTGGTGCCGTTATCACCATTGATAAATTGATATTACACGTTTATATGCCCCATTGAGGTTTTAGGATATAGACCTACCCAGCTGAACCGCACTACAAAATATCTGTAACTATGCACGTGTCGTTATTTCAAGTGGATATTGCTTTCCGTTGCTTTCTACACAATCGTGGCAATATCGCGAAAGAAGGAACGGACTTAATGCCCTACTATTATCGAATAACTTCAAGGGTTCTTTATAGTGCACAGTGCCATAGACTTCACTGCACACTCCATGCCTTTGAACAGTTTGGAGCTCTGTATGGACACAACCTCCATGACTAACATCCGACGAGGATTTGAATCCAGTAGAGTTTCAAGCCACAGCAGGATCGAATGGGCCATCGAGACGGTTCCTATTATTGTTGCATCAAATATATATATAAACATGATAAATAGGGTATGGGACCTTCCCTAGGATCCTGCAGGCTCGGGTGTGATACCTTATATTTGACCCTTATGCCCGCATGTGAGGTGTGAGATCTTGCCTAGGACCATAAGGGCCTAGGTGTGAGTGCTTGCCTAGGACCCTGCAGGCTCCAGTGTATGACCTTGCCTAGGACCCACCGGCTCCGGTGTGAGTTCATGCTGGCTCATGGTAAACCCTTGCCTATGACCTGTAGGCTCGGGTTTGGGACTTTGCCTAGGACGCTGCGGGCTCGTGTGTGAGTCATTGCCTAGGACCTTGGCGGCTCGAGTGTAAGTCCTTGCCTAAGACCATGTGGGCTCACGCTAAAACCTTGTCTAGGACTTGAAAGCTCGGGTTTGAGATCATGCCTAGGACGCTGTGGGCTCGAGTGTGAGTCCTCGCTTAATACCATGCGCGCCTGGGATAATCCTTGCCTATGACCTCTAGGCTCGGATGTGAATCCTTGCCTAGGACCTGTATGGTCAGGTGTGATACCTTGCCCAGGACATTGTGGACTCGACTGTGAGTTCTTGATTAGGACACTACGGGCTCGGGTGTGATTCCTTGCCCATGGACCATACATGTGCGTGTGTGAGTCCTTGCCTAGTCACCGGGGGCTCGGTTGTGAGACCTTGTCTAGGACATGTAGGCTCGGGTGTGAGTCTTTGCCTAGGACAATGCAGCCTTGTGTGTGAGACCCCAGCTGAAGCAGTAGTAAATAACATTTATCACTGACATATCTAAATGTACAAGAATTCCATGGCAACGGATTACCATCAGCAGGCTGGGGATGTCGATTTTAAAATAAAAACCTGTAACCAGTTTTCACGGAGCTTGATGCACCACCTCCTAAATTAATGAAAATGATTAGGTGTGGTTGCCAAAGTTGGCTGCATGTTAAGATGCAGCAGGTCTGCGAGGTACACAAGCTGAATGGGAACTGGGTACAGTAAGTCATCTCGAATTAATGAAATTCAGGTTGATGATCAGGAAAAAAATGGCACAACTGTCTCAGACTAACGTTGTTTGATTGATTGAATATGATGTTTTGGCTATCATGTATTATGAAATAAATACACTAAAATGTGTACTGCATATTTCTATTGGACATAGAGTTATTTGTTATTGGTCATTAATTACTGGTAATTTATAGATTTAAAAGCTTATATGTATCTCGAATACGAATGACAATTGCTCCCAATGAAACCTTAAATGGCGGCCATCTTGGATTTATTCTTCAGCGAAACCCTAAAAGTTACTAATAACTTCAGAAATGAATTCATCATTAAGATTCATGTGGAAATGAGGTATTACATTAAAACATATGTCTAATAGTTCAGGAATTACATCTTCAACATAGCGCTTAGCAGCCATTTTAAATTTTGTCAAAAAAATATGTTCCGCTCCGGAAAAAATCTTGGGACTCTTTACAGGTATAAAAGGAGGACATACTGGTAGTCTATAGATTTAAAAGCTTATATGTATCTCAAATACTAATGACAAATAGACTTGCTCCCAATTAAACATTAAATTGCAGCCATCTTATTATATAGACCGGGTCAGTCATTAACATTAACATGATTAACAGGTGGACGTTATATTTGGCGGAGTGAATTTGGCCATTGACAACTATGACGATGTGAGCCGCATCAGTGATGAACCGTCCTACTGTGCTAAGGCCGGAGCCTCCATGATGACTCGTAAAGACATGGCGCACAAGTTCACCTGGTTTGACGTGGGCCTGGCCAAGATGCGTGACAACGGCGACTACGACTGGCTGTGCAATATCAACGGCAAAGGTAACAGTGTGATTTCATAGACATTGATCCAGTGTTGATTTGCAGAAAACCAATATTGAATCAAAGTTTCTTGATAAGCTTATCAGGAAACATCAGTGCTATTGGCATTTCGTGCTACGACAGTTATGTAATCCAGATTTTTTTTCCGATCCCGATTGTATGACTTTATAATTGTTTGAATATTTATTTCAGACACTGATCCATAAGTCATCCATACTATAAAAATTACCAAAAATTTACTTTGAATATCCCATTTTTTTTATTTCTCATGATTGGTCTTCCATCAGCACAATCAGTTAAATCAATATGCTTTCGTAAAAACGAGCGGCTAGCAGGGTTTTTTTAAATTAATTTCAATGACTTTAATTTGTATTTGATATTTTCTTGTTGTTTCTTTAACATGTTTAAGACTTTCTTTCGCCACCAATCTACATGCTCTCCTGCTGATAATATGTTTAATAATACGTTTTGTCATTTTGAAATACACTCTGATGTGTACTTTTGTGTTTGTAGATGTTAACCCCAGATGCCTTTAGAAGCAACTTATTCAGAAAAAAGTTCATCTAATAAAACACCAGCCCATTTTGTCTGGAACTCCAATGCCAGTCCAAATAGGAGAATACACAATGTAAAAGGAGAACAGCTAATAATTAGCTAGTCATCTTTTGGTGATCAGTATTTAAAAATTCTCTATAAGACACCTTTTTTGCCAACCGTGTTAGATGATGGCAAATAAATTGAAGTTTTCATTAAGTTTTGTCGTTTATTGTTTTGGAGTGATTCGCAAAATTATAGTAGAAAAAAACCCTGCTATCATCGTCTCTACCTGGAGTAAATTAACACAAAGAGTCTCTTCATAAAAAAACACGTGTTCAGCATGAACGAGTCAGTACAAAGAGGTTTGTTGTAAGTTCTCACATCTAATCCTTAAATCACTTAATTTGTTTATGGGAAAACCTTAGATGCCAAAGGCACGTTTTCAATTTATTTAAAATCATCATATTAAACTTAGTTGGCTCTTTCTGATTCATTTGAATATCTATGTTATGGGTCTAAGGCATTATAAAATAGTTTTACTCTCACAGTGCAGGCGTCGATATTAGACGTCAAATTAAGACATGTGGCTAATATAAGGGTTAAGAGATATGGCTAGTATAAAGGTTAAGACATAGGGCTAATATAAAGGTTAAGACAGGGCTAATATAAGGGTTAAGATATATGGCTAATATAAAGGTTAAGACATAGGGGTAATATAAAGGTTAAGACATGGGGCTAATATAAGGGTTGAGACATAGGTATAACATAAGGGTTGGGACATATGGCTAATATAAGGGCTAAGACATAGGGCTAATATAAGGGTTAAGACATAGGGCTAATATAAGGGTTATGACAAAGGGTTAATATAAGGATTAGGACATAGGGCTAATATAAGGGTTAAGACATAGGGCTAATGTAAGGGTGAGGACATAGGGCTAATATAAGGGTTAAGAAATAGGGCTGATATAAGGGTTAAGACAAAGGGCTAATATAAGGGTTAGGAAATAGGGCTAATATAAAGGTTAAGACATAGGAATAACATAAGGGTTAAGATATAGGGTTAATATAAGGGTTAAGACATAGGACTTATATAAGGGTTAAGACATAGGGCTAATATAAGGGTTAGGACATAGGGCTAATAAAAGGGTTAAGACATAGCGCTAATATAAGGGTTAAACATAGGGCTAATATAAGGATTAAGACATAGGGCTAATATAAGGGTTAAGACATAGGGCTAATATAAGGGTTAAACATAGGGCTAATATAATGGTTAAGACATAGGGCTAATATTAGGGCTGGGAAATAGCGCTAATATAAGGGTTAGGACAAAGGGCTAATATAAGGGTTAAGACACATGGCTAATATAAGGGTTAAGACATAGGGCTAATATCAGGGTTAAGACAGAGGGCTGATATAAGGGTTAAACATAGGGCTAATATAAGGGTTAAGACATAGGGCTAATATAAGGGTTGGGACATAGGGCTAATATAAGGGTTAAACATAGGGCTAATATAAGGGTTAAGACATAGGGCTAATATTAGGGTTGGGAAATAGCGCTAATATAAGGGTTAAGACACATGGCTAATATAAGGGTTAAGACACATGGCTAATATAAGGGTTAAACATAGGGCTAATATAAGGGTTAAGACATAGGGCTAATATTAGGGTTGGGAAATAGCGCTAATATAAGGGCTAAGACAAAGGGCTAATATAAGGGTTAAGACACATGGCTAATATAAGGGTTAAGACATAGGGCTAATATCAGGGTTAAGACAGAGGGCTGATATAAGGGTTAAACATAGGGCTAATATAAGGGTTAAGACATAGGGCTAATACAAGGGTTGGGACATAGGGCTAATATAAGGGTTAAACATAGGGCTAATATTAGGGTTGGGAAATAGCGCTAATATAAGGGTTAAGACAAAGGGCTAATATAAAGGTTAAGACATAGGGCTAATATAAAGGTCGAGACATAGGGCTAATGTAAGGGTGTCGACATAGGGCTAATATAAGGGTTAAGAAATAGGGCTTATATAAGGGTTAAACGGACATGGGTTTGACATTTTGAAAACTATAGTTGTCCGAGGCCGATCAGACTAACCATCGTTCACGTAGGCTCGCCACACTATTGATTAATCGCAACTGAGAAAATGGTCTTTATTTCAAAGCAAACGACCATGAGCGAGAAACGGTAACGTTAACCTTACACCAATACCTCACAGCCTTATAGATTTGAGTGCAATTGTTCAAAATGTGTATACCAATCTATATTGGAAAGAAAACCACCTTTTAGCTGTACTGTAAGGGCTTCGTTCAATTCCCCCCTTAATTAAAAAAAATCGAGTAATTATGAAACAAAAATATGTTTCACCAAATATCTCTACAAAACTATTGATTAGTCATGTTAGCCGTTCATATAACCAAAGTAAATGCGTATCTATGGGGGCTTGAGGGGCTCACACACCCCTTTTTGTCGATACATTATAAAAAAAAAACCAGATTGGGTAAAATAGTTAAAAATGTGATAAAACACTAAATTGGTACACAGTTATACAATAATTATATACTTATCAATATTAGTATGGGCTCCACCTGTAGCTGTAAAATAAGGGCTTTGTTTTGGGACATTTTTACCACCCCCTCGCATAAAAAAATTGCCTGGGCCCAATTTTAAAACAGAAAATATGTTTCACTAAATATGTGTACAAAACTGTTAATAATGAGTTTACCACTTTATTTAATCAAAACAGGGGAATATCCACAATGATCGTTGGAATAGCTTTTCGAATAGGTGGAAATATTTGCGTCTATACGTAAAGTCAAAACAAAGCAACGCGATGCCAAACAACGTGTCGGTCTAGTGCACCACTTCAACTTAAATCAGACACAGCCGAGCAAACAAGATATATTGGTCCAGTGTTGGCATAAAGTTTGGCCACTGTCGGAAACGCTGGTCCGACATTTCTCTAGCACTGGGGCAATGTTTGGAGTTTTTCCTTGTGATTTAAGAGAGGGCAATGACACGCGATTGTCAGCAGTGCAAAGGCAAAATGCAGTATCTGCTCAGTTTACAAGTCATTATATACTGCTTTTGCCTTTGCAGATTAGTGGTGATGGAACTGTCCTCAAGTTGTCGGCTTGTTAGGTGACTCGGAAATATTAATGACTCGTACGAAATCTCTCATGTACGTGTACAGTGACACAAGGATTAATGAGTATTTCACAGTAACATCGGTAGAATGACGGTACAATTGTGGCCCAACGTCAGGTACATTGACCCACGATTCCGCCATCATCCTGATTATTTGAAAAACTGGTTTTGAACATATGTCAACCGGTCGATCTGGCCGCCCCGTCCTATCCATGACCCTATGACGCTACCCAGCGAATACAAGGCGCTTCACCAACGCTGGCTCAATGCTGGGGCAGTGTCGCAGACAAATGGCAACATCAACCCGGCATTGGTTCAACATCTTGTGTTTGCCGGGAGCATGCTGAAAGGAATATCACGTATACTGATTTTGGATAGTTTTCCTGCACGTACATTTAAAGTCGGGTCTTTAAAACTGTAATTTATTACTTGTTTTTTCTCTCAGCTAAAACTATTTCTTGTCGTTTAATGTACTGATAAGCCAACGGGCATTATTATGTGGACAGGTAGATATGTATTGGCGACTGAACGTCTGTGTAGATTTATATTGATAAAGCATATATACAAGCCATATCTTTAAAATCATTTCTTATGTCGATGACAGTACACGAAGCGACTTCAATAATCATGACAATAAGAAAATAAATATGTATGTCAAAGAACTAGAAAAAATTGTTACTAGCTGAAAATCAATAGGCTGTCACATAATTCTTATAAGTTCAAATCCCCAGTATTAGGATCACCTCAGATGTAGGCTACAGTCTATGTGGTGCAATTTATCTAGATCAACATAGATTTCGTGAATACCTCTGAAGTTGGTATAAACATATTTATTTCAAGAGGATTACATGGTAGCTACAAAACGTTGATTTCCTCGTGCAAAACAATAAGATACAAACGAAAGAATACAATGAATAATCATAAACACATACCCATTATAATATTATGATTACATGATAATTATGCTGCCTTTCTTCACCAGTGGAGCGAGACCGTAGAGCAATAAATTGATACATAAATCCAGCTAAAAATCTAGTAATGAAGGAATTTTAACACTTCAGTGGTGAAAAAGACATTGCTATTAACTGTTAGGTGTGGACTACCACGTTGCAATATTTCAAGCGAAAGTGAGGAACCTGGAGAAATAAAATTGTTAATGGAACTAAATAATTCCTGGCGTTGAGCTTGATAATTTAAATAATTGAATAACTTTTAAAGGTTGCAATCATTCAGCTCAACCTGATAGAAAAATAAGCAGCTAAAGACAATGTTATTAGAATTGTCTTCTGTTTTAGTAGAACAAAATGTGGAATCGAAAACTGGAAATGTAAATTTTATATGAGCATTAACCTTTTAAGCATGTTAAAGCCATAATGTGACATCAATCAGCACGATGTGAAAGAGTTGATCTTCATTTTGTCAAATCTGCATAATTTTCATTCACTTGAAGTTGTGGCTCAAGTCAGCGAGACACAACTTCAAGTTGGTGAGAGTTCCAATTGAATAATATGGCGGTTAAAGGGTAAACTTTCTTAAGAGCTGTGCAGCTTTTTTATATTGTGTTTTATTTAGGATGTGCGGAGCTTGGAATTGATGAATTGATGATGCGACTTCCAGCTCTAATATAAATGTGAAATAATCCCATAAAATATTACAAAGATGTCAGGCTTTGTTTTATTTATATATACAATACTCCTCCCCACTTCAAATCATGATTTATAGGTTAGTTGTAAAAAAACATAGTTAGAAAAACTATTTCAAATGTTGTAATTGAAGGGTTCCATGCATAAACATGCTAACTCTGTTTTTGCCATTTTGAGATAAAGGCGATTTTGTATTTTTAGCGTGGTAAAATGATTATAACTATTTTACTTTTTATCGTAGGGAATCCCAATAAATTTCATTATCTTCGTCTTTTTATTTACTTTCTGATTCAGTTATATAATAAATAATTTCGCCGAAAGCTTTTGACAGAGCCGCCTATAAAGGGACTTAACACATTTGTGCACGCATATGACTCTTTATTCCTGCATGCATAAGAATGCCAAATCGAGTTAGCAATTTCAAAGCTGAAGTAATTGGCGATGCTATGTACATAATGCATTTCAATATCACAAAAACATGGCATGCAAAAAGATGTCAATTAGATTTGTCAAAGGCAAATATGAACAATTATGCATATATCAAAGTGAAAAATCGACTTGACGTGGTTGTTTTGATGGTTTATTTATGTTAAATATGCGTAACACGACAGGCTGAAATGTGTACACCTATCTGGTATCATTATTAATGTGGTGAATTTTGCTATGAAAATGGAAAAAAACACATTTTTTACTAACTAGAATGATATTTTAAAATAATGAGAAAAAAATGTTCTAACGCAACTTGTCACCCGCTAATCTTTAGCTGACTGATCCACTTGATGTACAAGATAAAAGAACAACTTTATATAGGAACGATTTAAAATAGCAATAGTGAAAGCCATAAACCACACTATTTCGCTAATCAATTTCAAGTTTGATTAGCATTTGGCCAAATTTGTTTAGCTTTTTGCCACGCAAAACTGACGAAATTGAACCATGAATATTGTATGTGGAAATTTGCTTTTTTTTATTTAGAAGATATCGATTGATTATTTGTTATTGTCAAGAGAAAATGTAGTCTTGGTCTTAAACTTAGCGTGGTGTACGCAACAACTGTAGAGAGAGGGATAAAAGGTGCAGACAGATAAATATTTTTTGTCAGATAAAGTACATTTTTTGATATATATTTGCTATGTTATCGGTGCAGCGGATTTTACAATTATTGTCATTAAACCAATCAATCAGACACTACATACATGAGGAATTTTTAACCGATCAATAATAATATTTTAAAGGATATCTAGATTGATTTCGTTTAGATATTAGTAAATAAATCTATATTAACCGACAGTGTTTGTTCTTTTCGAAAAAACTCCACAGATTCATCAACATTTTCATATAATAATAGTAGGAGGAAACTGACTGGCCTCTCCAACCTAACAAATGTCCAGATATTATACTGGATAACGTCACCAAGAGGTCTATTCCTATTAATATGATATTTATTTATGTTCAGGAATGTTGTTATACACCAAGTTATTCCCATAATATGGGACCAATCTGCGCGTAATCAGTCACATAACGCATTTTACATAAAAATACCAAAAATAACACAAGACCCCCAAGATTTTTAATATCTTTAAAACATGTATTAGGCCTAATAATATCGATATGTAGGCTTATACGCATAAAAACAGTTTTTATTTAAATCGACCTGTGTGTGTTCTATTCTATTTTTTTTACATTTGTTTACAATAGTGGATACATAAAGGGATACTTTTCATTCTGAGGCGTTCCACATTAACATTCCATAACTTGAATATGAATAACGATAATAACTAGCGGTTATGACCACAGCAATATTTCAATCGTTCTGTTTTACGATATTACATTAGGCCCTACATGTATTTGTTCTGAGAATGCGATATGCGACAGATTTTGTGCAGATGGGTAACATATAATGTTACTGTGTGCGAAGGGGGATATTTTGTTATTTTTTTCATTTCTACTATTAAAATACAAATTATAAAGGGTCACAAATATGAATATTACAGTTTTAAAAGGAAGTATGCCCTCATATAGTTATATCCGAAGATACAACAGAACACAACACATCAATAGAAAACAAATGATAACCAGATTTCTGCATACATAGCCACTATGTTTCATTACCAAAACGTGGTAGTGACGATAAACTCCACATTTATACCATTTTTGAAATGTAGTTTTGACATGCTATGTGGATAAAGCATACAGATTATGATCCGTCAGATCAATGCTTATTTTAGTTAGCACAATCATGCAAGTATATATTTAAAAAATGCAGGTGTTTTCTTCAGATAGCATAATACTGCTTGTGAATATCTACTGGCCGTACCGGCTTCCCGAGAGCAAGTCTATGTCAATCAAACATTTCATGAACTTGCACCCTCTATATTAGATAATTTGTATGCCAACTCTACATGGCATTATTTGGAACTAACGATATATTCACCCTAGAGCTCCAATTTATTCACACAAGATGCATATGGGTACAAGGAACAGCATGGATAACAAAACGCAAATTTATGCTAACACGAGTTAACATGTTTATGCATGGAACCCTTCAATTGTGTCTTTAAAAGGGTTAATAATTTTCTTTCTCTTTTTTCGAAGCCAGATAAAATTTGCTATTATCAGCGCTGCAATTAGACAGAATAAAGTTGAAAGATTCGTATTTTGTTATAATTATCTGCAATGCTGTAAATCATTTCGCAGTTTAACTTTTCTCTCAATGATGTTCAAAACTTCAAGCAAATCGTCCATTTTGCACAAATTTAATAAAAATTAAAACTTCTAGCTTATATCAGAATAAACAAGAGTAGCTGTTGTTATCGCAATTAAAAAGCTCAATTATTTCCCCGCTAATCAGTACTAAATGTTCGACTCATTATATCAGTCAATCAATACATCACTTGTATTTGGATTAACTCGTTTCACCAGTGTCTCTACTCAGAGACGTACTGTGGCACTCACTGATAAGTCAGTGTAGTATTGGGAATAAAATGGGTGTTTAAACATCAAGATTTGCAAATGTTTGGTCGCCAAGTAAGTACTACATATCAGTAATTATATGACCTCTGTTTCAGTGCTGCGCCAACGTCGCGAACGTTGGTCAAGCAATTGACACACTATTTCACCTTTTCATATGTAGACAATGGTGTACTGGGTACGTTGACGCACTACTTTACGCTTGAATATGTCAATATTTTTTATGAATTATTTTTGTGTATTAGGTGCAGCAGGTTCTGGCTTATAGATGTTTATAAATATATATATAATATTTCGAGCCGGTGTTATTTTACAATCCGCTGTTTCAGTTCTGTGCCAATTTCTCACGCGTTGGCCAAGCATTGAAGCAGCGTTGAACCAACGGTGGCTTTCAGTATTTTACGTCTGAATACACCTGATTTATTGTTAAACTCTGGCGAACACGAGACGGTGCGCCGGTTCTGGTGGAGAGACGGGGTGCGTATCTATGTTCCCCAGTCTCTATGTTCCCCGATCTCTATGTTCCCCGGTCCTATATTCCCCAGTCTCTATGTTCCCCGGTCCTATGTTCCCCGGCATCTATGTTCCCCATTACCTATGTTCCCCGGTCTCTATGTTCCCCCGTCCTATGTTCCCCAGTATCTATGCTCCCCAGTATCTATGTTCCCCGGTACCTATGTCCCCCAGTACCTATGTTCCCCAGTATCTATGTTCCCCGGTACCTATATTCCCCATATCCCACAATAAAAGACTACGTGATCCAGAGTCAGTAATTAGTGTCATCTCTACTTTGTCGTCAGTCCGTATGTCTGTTCATCCGCTCAAGGTTTTCAAGATAGCTTTGTGAGTTTTGATCTCATGATTTAAAGTTGCAGATACATGATCTCGACTCATTTTTCAAGGTCACAGGAGCGGCTCATAAAATGAATTTAGCTGTCTCCATGATAGCTTGGTGATTTCTAATGACCTCCATACCAAATCTCAGATGTGTCCCAGTGAGATGATCATGAACAGTTATGAATAGGTCATGAATGTTCGTGAACAAAAAACTATGAACGTTCATGAACGCGTTCATAAATGGTTAATAAATATTATGGAACAACAATAAATTGAGACTTTCAGGAAAGTTCATGAGTTCATGAACTTATTCTGTTCATGAACTCTCACTTTGTTCTTGAACATGGGTTGTTCATGAACGGTCATAAACTCAGAAAATTCATGAACCAGGGCTAGTTTATGAACGACCATGAACTCAATCAATTCATGAATCAGTTTATGAGCATTCATGAACGTTCATTAAATGTGTTCATGAACTATACAAGAATGTTCCTGAATAACAAATGTAATGTTCATGAAATTCATGAACTTTCAACCTAAAGTTCCCGAGCCTTTTTTGTGAAATTGATGTTGTTCACGAACGACCAGTAACTTCAGTTCATGATGTTCACAAACTAAGTTCATGTTGATGTTCATTACTGTTCACGAATTATTCATGAAAACGTATTAATTACTAAATACATATAGTATCTTGATTGTGTATTATGTGTGAGGATCGCGCAGCGCGGGGCCCTGCGCGAAATTAACTTCGATACACTGGTCTCAACCTTAACTCGACGAGGCCGCCTTTAACGTGATCGCCTATTTACATTGAGAAGGGAGAAACAATGCTGTTTCTCTGAAAACCCTACACGGGAACGGCGGGGTTCGAGCCCGGGACGAATGCTTGACTGGCGAGGCAGTCAGGCGCTCCAGCCATTGCGCCACGTCCCCTTCTCTTTGAGGATTATATTTTTTCTGAGGTTACTTCTTATGTAAACACAGCAAACTAGCTAAGCTTCATTTTGTTAATTAAAAAAATATACCCCCCTCATAATATTACACAGAACTGAACAGGAAACTGAGAAGCTAATTACCTGGGTATTTTAAATATTATGTATTTTGTGGTTGATAATCTAACTCAGAAATTTGCTAATTAATGGGTTAATTAGCCATTGCGTATAGTTGACACCATACTCGTCAGGGCTGTCATTCACCACAGTTCATGAACTAAACTGAGATTTCAAGCTCATAACAATTCATCACAGTTCATGAAACTGTGCCTGCAGTCAACGTTCATCACTTGATGAACTTCATCTCACCGGGTAATAAATAAAATTAAATTTTAGGAGGACTCTATGTCAAGTTGGCAGACGAGTGGCCAGACCAATAGTTTAAGGTCACAACTAGAAGCCAACACAGGACAATGTTGTAATCACGGTATATCTCGTTTCTCACTTTGGCTGTTTCGTCCCATTTTCCTATGTTCCCCGGTCTCTATGTTCCCCAGTACCTATGTTCCCCGATCCCTATGGTCCCCGGTCCTATGCTCCCCGATACTTAGATTTCACAGTCCTATATGTTCCCCGGTCTCTATGTTTCCCAGTACCTATGTTCCCCGATCCCTATGTTCCCCGGCACTATGTTTCCCAATACTATAATGTCACTGTACTATGTTCCCCGGTCTCTATGTATCCGGTCTCTATGTTCCCCAGTACCTATGTTCCCCGATCCTTATGTTCCCCGGCACTATGTTTCCCAATACTATAATGTCACTGTACTATGTTCCCCGGTCTCTATGTATCCGGTCTCTATGTTCCCCAGTACCTATGTTCCCCGATCCTTATGTTCCCCGATCCCTATGTTCCCCTGCCCTATGTTCCCCAATACTATAATTTCACTGTCCTATGTTCCCCGGTCTCTATGTTCCCCGGTCTCTATGTTCCCCAGTACCTATGTTCCCCGTGATAGTGGTGGCAGCTATATTCGATATAATTATATGCATTTATAGCATGACGTGAAAATGACAAATTAGTTAATAATAATAATCATAATAATTGTTTGATAAAATGTTTTTGTGTGGGTTTTTGAAACAACCAAATACCTTTATCGTTCAGATCGGAGATTGCGCGATGTGTTCGGTAAGGAGTTCATCGTGCGCAAAATTCAGTTTGAAATGTAATAATATTTATGGGGGGTTTTCTGACGAAAACGTTGTTTCACAAAACATTTATGCGCGAGCATGACCTCAGAAGAAAAAAATGATGTCGGAAATGAGTTTCTGATGCGAAATATACTTCGAAAAGTGGTATTACACATCGTTTTCTGTCGGAAAGAAGGAAAAAATTGTAAGATGGCGATGGCGGCCATCTTCGATTTATGCATGAACGAAACCTCAAAATAAAACAAGAAGCCAGCCGGCCACAATAATCCCCCGCCCCGCTCGTGTGATGTAAATTTTACAGGGTGCATTCTTCCCTGAAGTCTCATTTTCTGTTTTACAGTAAAGGTCTACCCTGTCGAGCACAGTTTGCCATGTAAATTACAGATATTGAACTCAATGATGGTCGCAAGTCAGCCATTTGTTTATTTGATCAAGTTGCCATTTTTGACGGTATATCCCTCTCTAAAACCGCACATTTTGTGTTATACCAATGGTCTAGCTATCTGGCACGGTTTGCCAGATATCAGTCATATTAAAATTAATTATGATCGATGGTCGGCAAAAGTAGATCAAACTTCACGAACCCCAAAATGCACATCTACACCCCCTAAGGGATGTGTGTGTGCAATATGAAGTGGATCCACCCATGGGTTTCCGAGATCTGCTCGAGAAACAAAATGTGGCCAAGTAACAGGTATATTAAAGCTAATTATGGCCGATGGTCGGCCATTTAAGTAGTTGAAATTTCATAAACTTCGAAAGGCACATCTACACCCGTCACCCCCTAAGGGGTGTGTGTGTGCAAAATTAAAGAAATCCGTCCACAGATCTGCTCCAGAATCGAAACGCGTACAGACAAGCAGACGGCCGAACAGCAGGACGGCCGGACGGACATAGGCCTACACCGCCCCAGCTTCGTCGGGCGGGGGATAAAAAACTTGGTGTCAGAAATAACGTTTCATGCAAGATGTCATTGGAAAATTGATATTACCCACCTCTTTCTGTCGAAAAATGAACAAAATAAATCTTCTAAGGTGGCAGTGGCGAACATCTTAAAAAAGGTAGCCAATCTTTTGTCAAATTTTGTCAACAAATTGTTCCAACACTCCTCATACCTTCCTCTGCCCCCCCCCCCTCAAAAAAATACTCGGGGAAGATAGGTACCGGGGAACATAGGTATCGGGGAACATAGGTACTGGGGAACATAGGGATTTGGGAACATAGGGACCGGGGAACATAGGACCGGGGAACATAGGGATCGGGGAACATAGAACCGGGGAACATAGAGACTGGGGAACATAGATACTTGGGAACATCGGACCGGGGAACATAGAGATCGGAGAACATAGAGACTGGGGAACATCGGGATGACCCCGAGAGACGGACCGTCACTTTGCCAGGGCCGGGTCGATGAGGTGTGTTCGCTGGAGCATCACCATTGTACATTGATATACCTAAACATTCTCACCCCTCGTTTTTACACCTCATTCTCATGCATACTTATAATTTAAACTGCCTAATAAGCCTCAAGGGCTGAGTACTCAATCAAACTGATTATATTTGTTGTTTTTGTTGTATTTTGTACTTGTCAGTATGATAAACTAATTGAATAAAACTAACTCCCCCCGCCCCCCCCCCCCCCACTTGAAGTTGTGGATTGCGGTAGCTTCAATTGGATCAAAATTTAAATAAGAAAAGTCCGTGGTTAAAAATGTTAACTTTTGTGTAAATTTACATTATTTATCAAATGTTTGTCAACTTGGTTAAACAAATTACGTAAGCTGGTGACATCTGGCGATCGCAAAACTCCTAGTAATAATGATTTTGCCTTGTTGTTATCTGAGAGTGCCATCTGGTGATTCATGAACTGCTTTAATATCAAGATCGTGTAAAATTAGGCATATTGTTTAAAAAAAAATAACTTTGAGATTTGACCAATAGTAATATTGAAGCAAATAATATTTTATTTCAGAATATTACTCTTAATTATTTGTTGTCTTTCATTTATGTTCCGAATACGAATTTTTAGAATACTGTTCTAATATTTTGAATTTTAATATTTTGTGCTTTACATTTATTTACCTTTCAGGAGGGTCAAATCGACTCTCAACACTCACTTGTATGAGCGGAGTTTAATCATATGTGTAACCCTTTGACCGCCGGTCAAGATTATATTCGTTGCTATAGATTTTTCTATTAGCACAACAAATAATAGCTTTCATACATGTTATAATATCGTTGACTATTTTCTTTGTCAAATCTGAATAATTTTCACCCACTTGAAGTTGAGTGAAAATTACAATTGAATAACTTGGCGGTTGAAAGGTTTAATGACGGGGGATCAAATATTGTGACTAATGCTACCTGGCTGTCACGACGGAGCCCGCGTGTTCGTCCTTCGCTTTAGCATTCAGGTTTCAAAGAATTAAAATGTTCTGCATCAACTCGTAATGTTTTAGTAGTGTGCGGAACCTCACATACTGAGGTGTTGCGGGTTCGGCCTCATGCCGACAGAGCTGTATTTTGAGTGCAATGATATATGATTCATCTCACCATCCCCATAAGCAGCCGTGTCGTCCTCTCCAAGGCCGTGGATTGGTGTATTTGCTTTACCCTGAAAATCCAACATGCCGAATCCGATCCCTACCCCAAAGTCTGAAAAATGCCATAACTTTTTAACGACTGGGCGACCTCTGAGCTGAGTATGCGGACATGGAACTGAAATGTTACTGATTCTGAAAAAAAACTAGTTTTGACCTGATTATTCAGCGATATTTTCCGATATGACAGTCCAAAGAAATGTCCCACGATTTTGTATGCCGCCAATCTGTGGCTGAAACCTGCTTCAGCCACCGAGGCTACCTCATAAGGTCATTACTTTGCCAGGCCTAGCGTTTATGTGCACAAATTCATTCATTCATTCATTTATTCATTCATTTGCTCATTCATATGTTTAAAAACTAGAAAACTAGACGTTTATCATTTACAATGTGGGCTTTGATTGATTTTTTTAAAGTCAGTTTACCTTATTTTATTGTTTATACTTGTTAAGTTTATTACATATTTTATTGACCAATTGAAGCAATACAGGATTGTAATACATAGGCGTCGCTTCTACTTGTTAGACGTCAGATAATATTATATACCTTATTATACGTAGGCCTATATTATATTGTCGAAACAAATCGCCGAAATTAAATCGAGTGTAAAACAGATACAATTTTTTAATATATTTTGCCGAAAATATTTATGCTGTACAATAATAAAAGCAGTAGCTTTATCACAAATAACATGGATGATCAGAAATCATAGGTTTTAACATGTTTATGGTATTTTTTTCTCCAAAAAGAGTTGATCATACTTTTCAACATCGCATCTCTTTTAGTGATGATCTTATATACGTACAAAGCTTTATTTGGAAACTATTGCATGCCGTAACATCCTGGGCAGGGTACAAATAAAACAGATACACTGTTTCTACAAAATGATATATATCCAGAAAAATGGGAGGACTTTAAACAGTACATTTTCTGCATTTACATATTCGGAGAATATAGAGGCAATATTCCGTATCTATAAATTAGACGGACACTTATATAAATCAATCTGATGTTTCACTTCTCAAGTCCCCTCTCTCAACATTGAAGAAACCCGCAAAATATAAGTTTAAACACACAGCAATGTAATATTTTTATTGCATAATCTGAATAATGCGAGATGAAAAATCATGATGCGTATTACGAAAAATAACTGTAAAAATAGGTTTGGGCGTTTTTTCAGAATGGATACCTAAATTGTCAACCCTCAGGCGTGAGATTCAGAGGGTGCATGGCAAGGGATGCAAGCATTTTCATCACCTGCGGACTTATCTCGCTTGACGGTGAAAACCGCTTGTCGGTGTCTGCTTGTGTTTCAAGAGCCCTCTGGCGATTGTCACAGAACTAAACATGTGAGAGGAGGCCCATGGCCACAAACAATGCATCTGCCAGCCTACTGATGGTTCAACTGTGGATCAACGTCGCAGAAACTGGTTCAGATCTGAATTATCAATAGGCTGATGAGTGACAGGCGCGAAATTGGACGAAACCAGATTCACAGTGGTAAATTCGTCAGGTTATTTTCTCGTTGTATACTCCGGCTGCAGAAGCAATTCAGCCATCAACAAACTAGAAAACAGTAACTACTTACATGCAAAGTAAACAGCTTATGCGTTTTAGTATTTCTGTGATATAGTATGAGGAGAGTCAGACCATCTTCATTGCAAGGGTAGACAGATTAGGGCTCATAGAAAACAATATAAATTGTATATATCAAACGGTGAAGGGTAAATTGTGGTCGGTTGTTTAATTAAAACAGCCTTTAATCTGCTATTCAAAACGATAATATTCTTCCAACAGTTTTCAACGCATACATTATATCATCCAACATAATTATTGACATTTTGACTCATTAGTTCTATGATTTATTTCCATTGTCATAAGCTCCACTTTCTAATACAATGCACCACATGGTTTACTTTTAATGGAAGGGAGTCCTGTGTTTTGTTCGGTAAAATCAAGACATTTTCAATAATGTTAATCAGTATCACTTCTGGTTGAGAATTGCGTCATTCATTCATTCATTCATTCATTCATTCATTCATTCATTCATTCATTCATTCATTCATTCATTCATTCATTCATTCATTCATTCATTCATTCATTCATTCATTCATTCATTCATTCATTCATTCATGCATGCATGCATGCATTCATTCATTCATTCATTCATTTATTCATTCATTCATTCATTCATTCATTCATTCATTCATTCATTCATTCATTCATGCATGCATGCATGCATTCATTCATTCATTCATTTATTCATTCATGCATTCATTCATTCATTCATTCATTCATTCATTCATTCATTCATTCGTTCATTCATTCATTCATTCATTCATTCATTCATTCATGCATGCATGCATTCATTCATTCATTCATTCATTCATTTATTCATTCATGCATTCATTCATTCATTCATTCATTCATTCATTCATTCATTCATTCATTCATTCATGCATGCATGCATTCATTCATTCATTCATCCATTCATTCATTTATTCATTCATTCATTCATTCATTCATTCATTCATTCATTCATTTATTCATTCATTCATTCATTCATTCATTCATTCATTCATGCATGCATGCATTCATTCATTCATTCATTTATTCATTCATGCATTCATTCATTCATTCATTCATTCATTCATTCATTCATTCATTCATTCATTCATTCATTCATTCATTCATTCATTCATTCATTCATTCATGCATGCATGCATTCATTCATTCATTCATTCATTCATTCATTCATTCATTCATGTATTTGTTAATTCATTCATTCAATCATATATTTATCAATTCCCAATTCGTTCCTTTGTCCATCCATCTCTATAATTATTCATCAATACAATCATGCATTCCTAGAAACATCTCCTAAATAAAATAAAAACGCGGCAGTATTTGCTTGAAATAAGAAATCCTTCCTCAGAAACACGGTATAAAATATGGAGGGAAACAAATTGCAGCGATAAATCTGGTGGTTTATTTTCTTACATTAGATTGGATCTGTAGGTAAGCGAGAGGGGATCGGGGGTCGGGAGAGACCATCCCCGTGTGAGGCTAGATAGGCAAATGTCAGGCAATATGGATCTGTTCAGACTCATGGTAGATCATTGCTGTCCAGGTCAAATCACGAATAAATAGTTCTGCCCCGTAAAATCGAATAGCAATGACTGCTTACTTTTCAAGTACGCAGTTACCGTAGTTTGGATTTTCAGAACAGATTTCTCGTTGCTCAGAAAACCCCCGTCCCGGTGTCTGATGCAATTTCCCGAGAAGTAGTTGTTTTCCCCTCGAAAGTGAATGTACCATGCGGACGAGACTGACTCATTTTTTCCTGGTTAACACGGAAACATATTTGACATCGAAGTGTTATGTTCTAATAATAGAATTTACCCAAAATGTTCATTTTGACCTAAATAATATTATAGTGTATGATGAAACATTGTGTGTAGGACTTTAGACCGTCTGAATGACGGCGGTGATTGGCCGATCTCGTCATGTGACAAGTTGAACCACTTATTGATTGGTCGGGGGTAGAATACAAGACTTGGACCCAATCCAATAGCGCATTATCATAGTGGTTGTAGGGAAATAATTATGTCAAATGGTCTGATTAGTCTCAAATTATATAAGGATGACAAATTTCGTATCACAATATACCGTTTAACCCTTGCTTACCCAAGTTCGCAATCATGCAAACCCTAGGCGACCACCAAAATTCTCAATAATACGATTCTCATACGCTAACAGAATCAGTTTACTTGACCTTGAAGTGTTATGACCTAGGTTTCATCTTACAACTATGCCACATAAACACTGATGGTTATATAGTGAAGTCAAGTTTAATTATGCTGCATCTAATGGTTGCGTATAAGGGTCTACTTGAAATAAATCACGATTTAAAAAACATAACTTGGGTTGCAGGAGTAAGTTTTTATGATGAATTTAGGAGAAGAAGAGTTAAACATTTTACATCAAACGCTGACACTTTTATGTCCGATCTAAAATTACTTTTATGTCCGATCTAAAATTAGCGGCATTTAACAGTTAAATATACATGCTCATATTTTTATAATACAATCAGCATCAGTTACAAATAAGATAAAGAACAAAAACCTTAGAAACACTTCATTTTCCTTAGTGCAATCAAGTGGTTAATTATGTATGATCGTACAGTACAGACAAACACTTTATAATTTCACTATCACATCTTTATTAACTACACCAGACTAAAATTAGCTGAACAAGTGTTATTAAGTGTAATTTAATCACAGCGTAATTGGGTTATTAAAAAACGTCAGTGCAAACTTTTGCAAGAGCTGTTTGAACTTACAATTTAAATTGGATTAATACTTTATCATGTTTATTGTACAATGCTTGTAATGACATTTAATATATTAAAACAATCGACAGTTTCAGTAGAGTTGATTAAGTTGAAAAGTGTCACATAATAATATGTCGTCATTAGCAGCGATTCCATCTCACAACACCGTTACAGCATTTATCAAACCTGTTGTTGTAAGGAACTGGTCCGCAACATGCATTGTTATAATGCTTCCTACTCTTGAATCCATCGCAGCACATTTCAAACCTGTTGTTGTAAGGAACTGTTCCGCAACATGCATTGTTATCTCCCTTCTCGCTCTTTTCTCCATCGCAACAAATGTCAAACTTGTTGTTGTAAAGAACTGTTCCGCAACATGCATTGTTATCTCCCATATCGCTCTTTTTTCCATCGCAGCAAATGTCAAACCTGTTGTTGTAAGGAACTGTTCCACAACATGCATTGTTAGTTCCCTTCGGGCTCTTTATTCCACCGCAGCAAATGTCAAATCTGGGGTTGTAGCTGTCACACCCTGTATCATAATAACGTAATGTAAGGTATTTATTTAAAATATGTCAAATGCTACTTGATATGTTTGTGTCACTCTGAGTGGGGGGGGGGGTATTCACATTATTACCTTTCAACCGCCAAATTATTTAATTGAAGTTGTGTCTCACTGACGCGATCCACAACTTCAAGTGAATGACAATTGTTGAGATTTGACAAAATGGGGTCCAATAATTTTGAAATGTGCTTGATTGATGTCAAGTTTTATGTTCAACCTGTTCAAAATCTGGTCTGTAATTGTGCTTATAAAAATTAAAATTAAAGAATATAATCGGGACCGGCGAAGTATTAAAAAAAAATGGCTTTAATGGGTTAAAGGGTTACCAGCTCAGCTACGCTAAAACAGAACAGGTCCAAACACTATATAAATCATGCATCGCTTTGAGAGTAGGCTACTGTTTTTGCTCAGATAGTCATTTCTTACAAAATTATTGATTACACAACCAATTCACTTTTAATATATTTCAATAATAATCAGGTCAATAATAATCAGGTTATTATTTATGCAAATTGATTTACAATAACCAGGAAAAAAATTGTCGGATTTTTTGGGGAGTTAAATGACATTTGGCACTATTAAAAAAACTAAAATATTGTTGATTTGTTACACGAATGAAGATAATATATTAGGTAATTGAAAAAGAAGTCCACATTATACGCACAGCGGGACACATCTATTCCCAGAATCAAATATTTGTCATTTGTCATGAAAAGAGCTATCTAGAAAATAATATCACAGCTTAGTGTGTTTTATAGTTTTCTTCATATAAAAGTTATGAGGCATAATGTGATAATTGGCAGATCATGTGACGACCATCTTGAATTTATGCAAATTAAGCCTCTTATGAAGGAGAGTTGTTGTCCCCCACCCAAAAGAATTTATTAAAGCTTATTATAAGGAGTCGATGTGCCATTTTTGGGGGTTTTTTATCAATATTGATTTCACACCTTGGTGAAAGAGGCCATGGACTAAAAGTGATGATTTCTTGAAATTTTGAGTGGGCGTACTTTTGGTCCGTTTTAGCCTTTCTCGGACAACTTTATAAAGGTACCCCAGTATAGATAATTATAATCTAGAGATGATAAGCTTTAATTTGTCACCAAGACAAGTCTTGTAAAATGTACAAGAAAAAATATTTCTAGAGACTGAGCCCACAGACTAGGGAACACTATGCTGATTACAGATGAAAATGCAGTACAACTAAAACCAGAAATATGCATAGAGTGATTTATAGCTTACTGATTGTTTCCTGCTCATAATTTTCTTAATGTAACTTTCAAGATTTGTACATAATTTAATACAAAACAATGAGAAGGCGATAGAATAATTATTTTTTTGTAATGTGATAATCTCTTACCCTGCGCATCGCTGAAAGACAGCGCCGCCACCATGAAGAATAAACAGACAACCAGCAGCTTCATAGTGATGTTCCTGTAAATATATAACCCTGGTCTACTCAACTGTAATTGTTCAACTGTAAATGTCACCCACGAGAAGTTGTGTCTCGCTAACGCGATCCACAACTTCAAGAGAGTGAGAATTATTCATATTTGACAAAATGGAGGTTAACTATTTCTAATTCTTGCTGATTTATTTCACGTTTTATCTGTAACGTGTTTAAACGGTGATATGTATTGAGCTAAGAAAAACATAGAACAAACTAATATAATCGGGACCGGGGATTAAAGCGTTGAATAAATGGTAATAGTTAACATAATTAATACAGAACACGAAGGGTTTAGTGTTACAAAATGTACAGCTGTAGTCCATATTAGCCTATATAGGTCGTCATAGTTACCATAACTAACAAAACATCTAATCGTTCAGGAAAAGATGGACCAACGTTTGGGCGACCCCTTTAAAATTTTCCGAATGTCCACAAAATATTTTTGTTAACATTATGCCACACGCAATGACTAATAGATTGCAAATATTTGATCAGTTCTTATTCTAATTGTCATGGATACCAAAACCCTGACCAAAACCGGTAATTCTACAGTACACAATGACTGATTGCGTACTGTGGGGAGAACGTGATTTACAGTTATTTTGGACTGTTAATTCTACAGTAAACAATGACTGATTGCGTACTGTGGGGAGAGCGTGATTTACAGTTATTTTGGACTGTTAATTCTACAGTAAATAATGACTGATTGCGTACTGTGGTACTGTGGGGAGAACGTGATTTACAGTTATTTTGGACTGTTCATTCTACAGTAAACAATGACTGATTGCGTACTGTGGGGAGAGCGTGATTTACAGTTATTTTGGACTGTTAATTCTACAGTAAACAATGACTGATTGCGTACTGTGGGGAGAGCGTGATTTTCAGTTATTTTGGACTGTTAATTCTACAGTAAACAATGACTGATTGCGTACTGTGGGGACAGCGTGATATACAGTTATTTTGGACTGTTTATGCATGGTAAAATGGACTATACTGCCGTGCAAAGCCAAAGGCGGTATCCACTTACTTTACAAGTAAGCACATACTGCATTTTTTGTCATTGCAGAGCAGTGTACCATGATATTGACACGAGATATAAAATCAGCTGACAAATAAACTATAAGTAAACGCGTAGCACAATATCATACTGATCAGCACACCCCCGGTGAACTCACAGACTGTCACAGACTGTTTCGTATGTAAGTATCTGACGTACAATACAAGCACATTAAAACAAATAACAACATGACGTCTAGTGTTTGATGTTAAGCATACAATCACCCTGCAATTATCTGTCTTGTATCATAGGTTAAACAAGATATTCTAAAACAACTATCTAAGAACAGAAGTAACCTGTACCGTGCCATGATGAATGGTGTTGCACAAATCTTGAGACGACTTTAATCTTTGTAATGAGGATCGTGATCGAATGTTCACAAGAATGTATCTGCTGTTCTCGCACGAGTTATCCAATATTTAAGCGAAAAGCTAAACATGTTAATGTCGGTGATTGGACGTATCGTGAGTCTTAGCCAATCATTGAGCGTAAGGCTGAAGATTCAATAAACCTTTTTAAGCCGGTCTCTTGTGGGCTATGCCATATGCCAAGTTATGCCGAAGGTATCGGGGTGACTAAGCCGGCAAGCACGAGACGTTGATTTTTTGTTGTTTAAATATTATGTCAGCGTCGCAGATGGTGGGTTCATATAAAAGAAACCATTGGGTCAACGTCTCGGGTTATGTTCCGACTCGCCCACACATCCTGTTTCCTCCAACCTCATGATGATAGGCTACTGTTTGTCTCGTTTTTATAATGCCATGACCAAATATTGAACTACCCCTCCAAATGACAAAGACGAAAATATATGTCATTTTTATTTTGGTTCCTTGTTATGTCCATAATATATCAACATGACCATAGACTAGAATTGCGTAATTGCTTTTTAAGTTTGTGTTGCGCATTTGCCAGTTTGGAGAGAAATAATGAAGAGATTTACTTACAGACAAGCATGTCCAAAATAACTTGTTACGTTGCCACAGCTTTAATTAGTTATTAAGCTCATTTATGCATGTATTCATTCATTAATTCAATATCATTCAACAAACTCAGATGAGAAGTACATGTATACTCATAGTCATAAATCCGCTTACAGCTGTCGTGTTGACATACATATAGTATATGAAATAAGCTAGACGTTTAGACCTGATAGATTAAAAAAATGATAAAGCTGTCAAAATTTGAGGACTTGTACATCAATATATCCTCTTTAATATTCCCTCTAAAAAAAATTGTAAAAAAAATATTTTGCTCTGTTTATATTGGTGTGGTCTATGAAGTGTAATCGTGGACAACTGTACACCGCGAAGATGTGGGCGTGGATTGTGAAATTTGTTTAAACAGGGAAAACAATGTTTGTTATCATGGCGATGCGTGAGAGCGATATACACACTAATTTTGAAAACATCACCCCAAAATGTTAACGACGTAGCTGAAAACAAGCTTAAAATGGCTAAATATAGGTGAAATGTTATTGATTCTAACAAAGCTATTTTTGATTTGATAAACTGTGGCCAAGCCTCAGCCGTGAGCGCCCATAGGAATTACTACACTTATTTGTACCGTTGCAATCAGTTGTTTAAACCCTTAGTTTCAGATACAGTTTGGCCTATACGAAATAGAGTTCGTAAGCTGCATTTTGAGCGAATAGATCATTTATATGATAAAAGTGTCAACGCTCGCATACATGTAACTCAATTATTTTTTATCGTTTTATTCTATTTTTTTTATTAAATAGTGCGTGAAAATGGTGAATTAAACAAAAATGAAGTAAATTATTCTAATATAAATTATATTTATCTATCATATCACATAGTTCAAATTTGAATATTTACTATATAAAGTCTAGCTTAAATAGAAGCAGGGATACATCTTATTAATAATACTCACAAAAAAGACGTTTTATCGCTTATTTTGTAAAGAGTTTAATATTATCATTACACTGATTAGACACATTTTGTAATATGTTTATGCTTAAGAAGGTAAATCGTTCAGACTTAGGCCCTATGGATCACAGTTTTGACATATTTGGTCCCGTTGTGCGCCTCACTAATACAGGTAGACATACATAATACAAAAATGTATCAAACAATACCATGTATGTGGCAAAGAAAAAGGAATACAGAAGTCCGCTCTTTTTGGTGATCATGTGGTCAGCTGCTTCACCACAGCCGAAACATCCATATATGCCTATAATAAGAGGAAAATTGTACTACAATCTTGTTTTTGTACTGATGTAATTGGTGAATAAAAATATATTTATACCAAATAATCTGGATAACATAGAGAATTGAATAAATCACTGAATAAAAAAAAATACTTAAAATTAAAAAGTGTCTGTATATGTAGGCTGCGAATTATGTCGGCTATGCATAGCTACATGTATCTTTTATGAAATAAAAGTGTTATCATGTGTAGTTTATGTAATATGAATTGGTCTTATTTATGTAACAATAGGCTTTTGATTTGTTAATCAAAGTAGAGAATATGTTGGAAGCCTTTAGTTAATGATATGTACCTTTTTACATGATTAGGTTCGAAAACCACATAAACAAAGTATAGCTTGTACAAAGCGGATTAAATATTTTTTTTGCACTAAAATTGGCTGGGTACGAGCCAATAATCCACCTGTTATGTGATGCAATTTAATTTGTTAATGATAAATAATATAATTATGATTCGCATTGTGCTCTGTATATTCTAACATAATTGTCCTTCGATTTTCACAGGTTATATATATAACGGAAATAAATATATATATTAACAACACTTGTGTCTCTAATGTTGTTGTGTGCATGGCTGCACATGCAGACAATATTTTTTAATATTAACATTCATTTTAGATAATAATCTTGCAATTAGAAAACTAATTTTGATATGATATAACTGTTAGTCAATAATTATTATAATATGTGTTACCCCATTGACACAAAAATGACACAACTTTCAATGATTGTTAGTTATTGGAAAGTGATATAACATATATATTAAAACAAAACAACAAATAAAATGTCACTCTGTAGCTCTAACTGGGATTACAAACGTCTGGAAGCATTGATATCAGTTTACAGTGTGTGTGATAATGATTATAACTTAAGAATTTGGCAACCACAATGTGACATATACAGTACACGCTGCTGAACATGTCAAGTATGAATACTTTATACTTGACATGATGATACATCGAGATACATTATTGCACATTATATTTGAATTTCAGCTATGCGTTTGCATTTTTTTGTGATGATTCACAAATGACTTGGATTATTGTTAGCATTTGAGTTAAATATGTGTATTTATTGAGCTTATCTTGTTTAAAAAAAATATTATGTGTTTTTTAAACAATAAAATCGATATATTGCCAATAGCTGGCTCACTGTAAACCGTGACAATAACGAAGTACTGAAGAGGTATTGTCAAACCATTTTCACTCAGTACGTATCTTCTCTTTGAGGATTAGATTAATTAACATAGGCATTTGGCAAAATATTGTGGCTTTAGAAAGGCGTATACACGAGATTTGACAAACCATCATGCTCATAGAATGATCCGTATATAAAATAAGTGCGTTTTTTATTATTTGTTAAATTTCCCATTTGCTATGAAAAATATATTTGCCATAAACAATATGATTTGAATGTGTCACACTGCACTATTTTTTCTAATCCCACTTTGACCAGATTTTGATCATAATTTGTCAAGAACAGAACATGGTTTATCCTATGATGTAAATTGGTATTTGATATTCTTTGATTATTGTGTCCGTATTATAACAATATTACTACAATCGGTTTTCTCTGTGCCAGATTAAAAAGCAAAGGCGGTTCCAGGACGGTCAAGGATGCGAAGGCTGATTTTGACTGAATAAAAGGAACTGTCAAAATTGCTCTAACTTGGTCCAAATATTTCATTTTTAGACATATAAAACACATACATATATTTATTCCTTCTAATCTGTTAATGTAAACATAATAAATGTGGGCCTCATATAACCGAATAATATGGTTAAAGCATTTCAATATCAATGTAAATTGCAGCACAATTCTATGACTTGTATTATATTTATTTTTGCTGATATTATAGTATTATAGTTTTGGCGCCCATTGTGTAAATGAAAATGGAGAAAACAAGTTTATTTGACATAATATTTTATTTTCTCATGCAAGTTAGGTCCACATCTAGAATTTGCAAGGGAAGGGACATAGCTGTAATTTTAACTGAAAAAAGGGGGGCGGTGGACATTTTTTTAATTTAAATTAAGATTTTTTAAATTTTTATTCCGGAACGCAATAACTTGGCTTCCTCTTTATAATAAGTCCAATAATCCGAAACAAATTTATTTCGTTGCAATTTACAGTTAAAGTCGATTGTGGTATTTTGTATAAATTAAAAAAAAAACATTAAACATGCAATTTAAAAATCGGAATTTTTTTCGCGTGGTCTCCCATCTTAAACTGATAGAACATCATCATACCTGTACTGTGTCAACACCATTTTAAACTATTTTTGGGTTATTACATCCACTAATACTGTACTACAAGACATGACTATGTGTGGTAAATGGCTATGCACAATGCCCTGCCCCCGAAGGACCAACTTTATATTTTGCAGAAGCATATACCTGAGGGTAGCAAATAGGCATTGGAATATTAATCAACCTAGCTTACAGCTGGTAAACCCTCCTGGTTCCCAGCGCAGCTGTTAAACCCTCCCATGCAGCTTCCAGCTGTTAACCCTTTACCCGCCAAATTATTCAATTTGAATTCTCACTCACTTGAAGTTGTGTCTCACTGACGCGATCCACAACTTTAAGTGAGTGAAAATTATTCAGATTTGACAAAATGGAGGTCAAATGTTTTCAAATATTGCTGATTTATGTCACATTTTATCTTTAACATGTTTAAAAGGTGGTACATAATGTGTTAATAAAAAACGAAAACCCGAATATATGCGACACCGGCGGTTAAAGGGGTAAACTTTTCAAGCACCCGGTTCCATATTATTTTTACTCGCATCCCAGCAAACACGAGACACTGAGCTACAGATCATGGCACACCATTGAAACATTGCAGTGATTGATCAGTGAATTGCTGCCGTAATTATCACATCGCAATAAAGAAAAAAATCCTGATTTGACAACATACTATTATAATAATGATCTAAAATTAAAGCTCGGACTGATCTTATTCTGATAGAAAGTATCATTATTTTGATAGTTTTTTTCGCTAAAAAATGTCACGTTGTGCATACATGTAGATACCATGAATATTGATTAATTATTGTTTAAACAAATTAAACATTATGTATAAGAAGACAGTATCTGTTCACTTATAAATCAAGCAGATACTGCATTTTGGCTTTGCACGATAGTGTATATATTCGTTGTTCAGGGCAATAAAGCAAACATACATACATACATACAAATGGGACAGTGAGGTTTTCAAAAAGGTTATTTCGTGAAGCAAGTCACCGCAGACGTGACGTGCAATAATTATGGATCGGCGATTAAAGTGTTAACCATTGTTCTACTGAATTGTTGTTGCCATTTTTATTCATTTGATGCTGTACTGTTATTGCCAACGCGATTTACAGCTTCAAATAAGGAGAAGTATTTTCATTTAAGAAAAATAGAGATCTCCAAAGTTATTTGATATGACTACCCCTTTCGGCGCTGGGATCGTATTCATATTCTGACGTCTAAAGTCGGTCCCGCTCTGATACAATAAAAAAAATTATAACGACCGTAGACCCAAACATAGGTATTCAAATGGGCCCAATTTCTATTATGATTTCAAATAAAAAAAAAAACTCCGCATTCGGTCTCCATAGCTGATACAAACATATTTTAGCGTTGTTGCGAGGGTTACTGATCGTTTATCACGAACTGTTTTACTGGCTTTAGTGACAGTTTATTTGCTATGAAATTTGCTTGAGAATATTATAATTTATTAAAAATAGAAAAAAAGAAGATGGCAACTTCTCATATTTGTTAGGAAGCGCTGGGGAGCCGGTCTTCATATATACAGAAGCTCATGTATTCTTTGTTCACAAAGTCTTATGTTGAAACAAATTTACATCTTTCAGTTTCATGTATAACTTCACAAATCTCGGTTCAGCTTATCATTTCACTTTGAAAGGCTGAACCACTCATCGACTGGTCTGAGGTGGAATAATAGAATTGATCCCAATTGTTGTGCTTTTATAAAGAAAGGATCGGGAAATGTATGATATATTTTTTTATTAGCTTATCATAATATGGGACAGCATTTTTTGTAGATTATAATTCAAAATTGTAGTATGATGGCGGCACATACAATATCAAGCATATTATTATTCTACTACCGTAATATTGTAACACTGATTGTTAGAGGCTACAGAACTTATATCTGTATATGTATATTCATGATATTCAAGCTTCCAAACATGCCAAACCACCGCTAACTTATTAATCATTCGTAACATTACGATATGTATAATTATCTCGATCATTGTATTTGTTTTTATGTTTATCCTTCCATAGCACAAACCATTTCTCCTGCTGAACCCTTTTCTCGCTAAGTTATCCTAATTTACTTTTTCACTCATTGTGTGTCCGGGTAGCGAGTCACAACTTCAAGCAGGAGAAAATGAATCATATTTGTTAAATTTGAGATATTTTGTTTTAATTTTTTTGGTGTTTAAGCATCCGTTTGATTCCCAATAACCATTATTAATTATCGGTTAGTACCACCGATTAAAAACAACCATAGTCGTGATCAGCGAGCGGTGAAAGGGTTAACATTTCGCTGTGGATTTGCGTGTCATCTGTAATTCATGCACAAAATAATTATGATTTGCATGTATTATTAATTCACCAGTCTATCGCAAGCCACCATGATCATGTACTTTAATGTCAGAACACTATGATATTCATTTCTAGAGAACACGGAACACTTTAGTTGGATATATTAACCCTTTTCTTGCTACGCCCGTGAATAGACCATTTCAAGGGGATTTTAAACTAAATAATGTGTCACTGAAATGGATAACATAGCATGTGGTAGGTTCTCAGTTATAGTCAAATTATTCAATTTGGAAGATGTCTATTTTTAAAAAAGGGAAATGATTTTCGCCATTTGAAGCTGGAAATTGCGTTAGCAATTCCAGCTTCAAATGAATAAAACATAAACAAAAAAGGAAATGAAAAACACAAACAATTCAACACCACAAGGGATCACAGTTTTCTTTTGTCCGCAGGTCTTATCAGTGTATGAATTATTAACTCTAAATTGATCGCATATTGACCCGAAGCGAGCAGACTGTCAACCACGCTCGTCGCACAAATAGTCGCCGTTATTACACAAAACACGCATTCTTTCTATCTGCCGTTTTTTGCTTTTGCCCATATTGAGCTGGATCGTAATATTCTGTGTAACTAGGATCTAGTTGAAATTTCACGCGATCAAGTGAGTGGCAAATTTTCAACATCGGATGTCATGTAACCTTACATCTTGCTGATCGACGACACGTCCCACCATAATAACCTTTAAGCCCTAATCATGACTATATTCGTTTTCAATCTGTTTCATAACAGGATAATAGTTATTGAGACTGATATTGGTGCTTAAACTTTTGAACAAAATTTGAAAATTATTGGTTTTACTTTAAGCAAATATCAGTATTTTTCACCCACTTGAAGTTGTGTCTCGCTACAGCGAATTAACCCTTTAACCGCCAAATTATTCAATTGAAATTTTCATACCTGTACTGTGTCAACACCATTTTAAACTATTTTTGGGTTATTACATCCACTAATACTGTACTACAAGACATGACTATGTGTGGTAAATGGCTATGCACAATGCCCTGCCCCCGAAGGACCAACTTTATATTTTGCAGAAGCATATACCTGAGGGTAGCAAATAGGCATTGGAATATTAATCAACCTAGCTTACAGCTGGTAAACCCTCCTGGTTCCCAGCGCAGCTGTTAAACCCTCCCATGCAGCTTCCAGCTGTTAACCCTTTACCCGCCAAATTATTCAATTTGAATTCTCACTCACTTGAAGTTGTGTCTCACTGACGCGATCCACAACTTTAAGTGAGTGAAAATTATTCAGATTTGACAAAATGGAGGTCAAATGTTTTCAAATATTGCTGATTTATGTCACATTTTATCTTTAACATGTTTAAAAGGTGGTACATAATGTGTTAATAAAAAACGAAAACCCGAATATATGCGACACCGGCGGTTAAAGGGGTAAACTTTTCAAGCACCCGGTTCCATATTATTTTTACTCGCATCCCAGCAAACACGAGACACTGAGCTACAGATCATGGCACACCATTGAAACATTGCAGTGATTGATCAGTGAATTGCTGCCGTAATTATCACATCGCAATAAAGAAAAAAATCCTGATTTGACAACATACTATTATAATAATGATCTAAAATTAAAGCTCGGACTGATCTTATTCTGATAGAAAGTATCATTATTTTGATAGTTTTTTTCGCTAAAAAATGTCACGTTGTGCATACATGTAGATACCATGAATATTGATTAATTATTGTTTAAACAAATTAAACATTATGTATAAGAAGACAGTATCTGTTCACTTATAAATCAAGCAGATACTGCATTTTGGCTTTGCACGATAGTGTATATATTCGTTGTTCAGGGCAATAAAGCAAACATACATACATACATACAAATGGGACAGTGAGGTTTTCAAAAAGGTTATTTCGTGAAGCAAGTCACCGCAGACGTGACGTGCAATAATTATGGATCGGCGATTAAAGTGTTAACCATTGTTCTACTGAATTGTTGTTGCCATTTTTATTCATTTGATGCTGTACTGTTATTGCCAACGCGATTTACAGCTTCAAATAAGGAGAAGTATTTTCATTTAAGAAAAATAGAGATCTCCAAAGTTATTTGATATGACTACCCCTTTCGGCGCTGGGATCGTATTCATATTCTGACGTCTAAAGTCGGTCCCGCTCTGATACAATAAAAAAAATTATAACGACCGTAGACCCAAACATAGGTATTCAAATGGGCCCAATTTCTATTATGATTTCAAATAAAAAAAAAAACTCCGCATTCGGTCTCCATAGCTGATACAAACATATTTTAGCGTTGTTGCGAGGGTTACTGATCGTTTATCACGAACTGTTTTACTGGCTTTAGTGACAGTTTATTTGCTATGAAATTTGCTTGAGAATATTATAATTTATTAAAAATAGAAAAAAAGAAGATGGCAACTTCTCATATTTGTTAGGAAGCGCTGGGGAGCCGGTCTTCATATATACAGAAGCTCATGTATTCTTTGTTCACAAAGTCTTATGTTGAAACAAATTTACATCTTTCAGTTTCATGTATAACTTCACAAATCTCGGTTCAGCTTATCATTTCACTTTGAAAGGCTGAACCACTCATCGACTGGTCTGAGGTGGAATAATAGAATTGATCCCAATTGTTGTGCTTTTATAAAGAAAGGATCGGGAAATGTATGATATATTTTTTTATTAGCTTATCATAATATGGGACAGCATTTTTTGTAGATTATAATTCAAAATTGTAGTATGATGGCGGCACATACAATATCAAGCATATTATTATTCTACTACCGTAATATTGTAACACTGATTGTTAGAGGCTACAGAACTTAATGCTTATATCTGTATATGTATATTCATGATATTCAAGCTTCCAAACATGCCAAACCACCGCTAACTTATTAATCATTCGTAACATTACGATATGTATAATTATCTCGATCATTGTATTTGTTTTTATGTTTATCCTTCCATAGCACAAACCATTTCTCCTGCTGAACCCTTTTCTCGCTAAGTTATCCTAATTTACTTTTTCACTCATTGTGTGTCCGGGTAGCGAGTCACAACTTCAAGCAGGAGAAAATGAATCATATTTGTTAAATTTGAGATATTTTGTTTTAATTTTTTTGGTGTTTAAGCATCCGTTTGATTCCCAATAACCATTATTAATTATCGGTTAGTACCACCGATTAAAAACAACCATAGTCGTGATCAGCGAGCGGTGAAAGGGTTAACATTTCGCTGTGGATTTGCGTGTCATCTGTAATTCATGCACAAAATAATTATGATTTGCATGTATTATTAATTCACCAGTCTATCGCAAGCCACCATGATCATGTACTTTAATGTCAGAACACTATGATATTCATTTCTAGAGAACACGGAACACTTTAGTTGGATATATTAACCCTTTTCTTGCTACGCCCGTGAATAGACCATTTCAAGGGGATTTTAAACTAAATAATGTGTCACTGAAATGGATAACATAGCATGTGGTAGGTTCTCAGTTATAGTCAAATTATTCAATTTGGAAGATGTCTATTTTTAAAAAAGGGAAATGATTTTCGCCATTTGAAGCTGGAAATTGCGTTAGCAATTCCAGCTTCAAATGAATAAAACATAAACAAAAAAGGAAATGAAAAACACAAACAATTCAACACCACAAGGGATCACAGTTTTCTTTTGTCCGCAGGTCTTATCAGTGTATGAATTATTAACTCTAAATTGATCGCATATTGACCCGAAGCGAGCAGACTGTCAACCACGCTCGTCGCACAAATAGTCGCCGTTATTACACAAAACACGCATTCTTTCTATCTGCCGTTTTTTGCTTTTGCCCATATTGAGCTGGATCGTAATATTCTGTGTAACTAGGATCTAGTTGAAATTTCACGCGATCAAGTGAGTGGCAAATTTTCAACATCGGATGTCATGTAACCTTACATCTTGCTGATCGACGACACGTCCCACCATAATAACCTTTAAGCCCTAATCATGACTATATTCGTTTTCAATCTGTTTCATAACAGGATAATAGTTATTGAGACTGATATTGGTGCTTAAACTTTTGAACAAAATTTGAAAATTATTGGTTTTACTTTAAGCAAATATCAGTATTTTTCACCCACTTGAAGTTGTGTCTCGCTACAGCGAATTAACCCTTTAACCGCCAAATTATTCAATTGAAATTTTCACCCACTTGAATTTGTGTCTCGCTGACGCGATCCACAACTTCAAGTGAGTGAAAATTATTCAGATTTGACAAAATGCAGGTCAACTTTTTTCAAATCTTGCTGGTTGATGTCACATTTGACCTTTAACATATTTAATATGTGTAGGGCCCACTTAATGTTCTAATGAAAAATCAAAAACCGAATATATGCGGCACCGGCGGTTAAAGGGTTAATAAGATAACTTAGCAGGCGAAGGGTTAAATAAGTGATGTTAAAATACCATTGTAGTGATATACTTTTAATGGTTTATAATGTTCTGCATTTGTTATCAATAATACAGCTCTGCAAAGACTAAAAGTAGTTAAATGGTCACTGTTGTTTACCTTTACATATGAGAATAATTTGGGGCTGCCTACTATATCCAGAGGCCCCTAGTATGCTGGTAAAAAAAATCTCAGTTGAGAATTCCGGAACCTGATTATCTGTGTCTGATGAGGTCCATTCATTCAATTCTATTGACCCAATAATATGTTAAACTTGATTTAAAATCATTTCAAATGTCATGGTTGGCTTTTTCTGCTTTATTACAGTCAATATAAACATTTGTTCTCTTACAGTGCGGGGATCAAATTTAGACGTCTGATTTACAGACGTCTGATTCTGACGTCTAAAGTCGATTCCCGCACTGTAAGGGTTGAGATTGGTCAGATTGTAACAGCACAAACCTGTGTCTGCTTGGTCTGACATAGGCCTACCTTACATCAAAACATACATTAGTTACAATGATGCTACAAAAAGGCCAGTGTGAGGACACAGTTGACACTGACAAACACATATTATTCAAACCTCGACCGTGGCAGTCTGACCTAAAACCCCATTCAATCATTTATTCATTCAGTCTGGAATCGGCATACTACATAACTGAAAATACTATTCTCCTAGCCACTGTACTATTCACAGCGCAGTAAATAATTATCTGAGATATGGGCCAGGCGACCAAGGGTGGCAGACAAGAGTATAATAGAGGTAATTACAAATGGACGATTTGGCAACCAAGGCATTTTAATATATTTAGTTATATGAGAAACTGTTACCCTCTGTGGCCTGGCGACGTTTAGCTGTATTGTAACGTTTATATAATTAAGCAGACGTGATAATAGGTGAAATAAGAAATAAGTGGAATATACATGTATTATTCAAAAATCAATTAATTCTTGGTCATTATATTCTGATATTCCCGCAGAGAGCAGATTCCCATCAAGCGCACTACATTGATCCAATGTTGACTCAATGTTGGGCTAGCGTCTGCGACGCTGGCCCAACATTGAGTCAACATTGGTCCAACGCCTCGGGCTTGCCGGACAATGGAGCCAGTCGCTGGTATTTCTCTTGGGACATATCACTGACATCGCTGGCACGTTTAATACCACCTAATTATAGCGGACATTCATTATTTCTAACTCTATGCTAGTACCTGTTTAATGGTGTTCACGTGCGCGTCTCTTCATAGCCATTTGGGCGGGGGCCCTAAGGTAGTGGTTAGCACCGCTGCCTTTCACGCCAGAGTTCGGGTTTTGGTTCCCGGTCTCTGCGGTTTGAAAGAAACAAAAAAGTTTCTTCCCCATCCACGTGTGACAGTTAGTATTGTGGGGAGCCTCCGTGACCGAGAGGTAGCGTGCTCGGCCTCAGACCGCCAGAGCTCGAATTTCGAATCCTGTGTCTGGAGGACAGTGTCATCTCAATCATCTCACTATCCTCAGGAGGTTCTCCTGGCCCAGTTTAGCCTATATGTGCACAAAGGTGGCCTAAAGCCCGATTCAATTCATTACATTTCATAGCCATTTGTATGTGTTGGCATGTCATATCTCGTGTGGTCCTCTGGTAAAATTTAATTTAATTAACCCTTTAACTACCGGTCTCGGTTATATTCGGTTTTTTCCGTTTTTCATCATCACATTAAGTACAACATTTTGAACATTTAGGATAAAACGTGACGTCATTCAGCAAGATTTGACAATAGTATACCTGCGTTTTGTCAAATGTGAATATTTTTCACTTACTTGAAGTGGTGGATCGCGCAAGCGAGACACAACTTCAAGTGGGTGAAAATTCCAAGTAAAGGGTTGAATTTTTTAGGCTCACGTGTTGCATCTATGTTGCACAATTGCTTCAATGAGGAATTGCATACACCATAAAAAAAATTTGGCAAAAACAAATAACAACATAACGTCTAGTGTTTGATTTTAAGCATACAATCCCCCTGCAATTATAATATGACTTGTATCGTGACTTAAACTAGAGCTGCTGATTAAACTATCAGAATAAAAGTTACCTGTACCGTGCCATGATGAATGGTGCTACACAAATCTTCAAAACGACTTTAACGTACAAAAAGAACACTTTTTGTAGTAAGAATGGTGATCGAATGTTCACAAGAATGTCTCTGTTGTTCTCGCACGAGTTTCTCAATACTTAAGCGAAAACTTGGGTCGTCCTTAAACTTGTTAATGTCTGTGATTGGGCGTATCGTCAGCCTTAGCCAATCAGTAAGCGCAAGGCTGAATATTCAATAAAAATTGATAAACCGGATTCTGGTCAGCTATAACACAAGCTCAATGTTGTCTTAATGCTGTGTCAGCGTCGCAGACGGTGGGCCAACCCAAAAAAAAACATTGTATCAACGCCTCGGGTATGCTGCCACCCCCCACACATGCTGTTTCACCCTACGTCATGATGGAGGCTATATTATAGCTCACCCCGTTTCTAATATGTCATGACACAATATAGAACTACCCCTCCAAATGACAGACGAAACTAAATGTCACTGTAGTGTATTGCGCATTATAGCAAAGCGACAATATCAGGCCAAAATCATGACTTATTTTGGCTCCTTGATATGTCCATAATCTGATAATAATGTCAACATTCCCATAGGCTAGAATTGCGTGAATTTATTTTTAATTTTTGTGTTGCGCATTTGCCAGTTAAAGGAATTTGTCGTGTTGGCATACATGTACATACAAATGTGACAATGAGGTTTTGAAAAGGTTTATTTAATGGGGGGAGGGGGTAAATGTTAGGAGAACAAGTCACCGCGCACGGGGGGGGGGGGGGTGTTGTGTGAGCAAAGAACACTAGCTGACACATAGCTTATAGACTGCTAGCTGACACATAGCTTATAGACTGAGGTGTTTTTTTCTGAGCAGGAAAAAGTGCCTAGATACTCATTCAGATTCGTGTACTGTCGTGACGGATACAGAGCTGATGGTTGATTGACTTCGATGCTAACACTTTAACCGCCGGTGTCGCATATATTCAGTTTTTTGTTTTCTCATTAGCACATTATTTACCACATTTTAAATATGTTAAAGATAAAATGTGACATCAACCAGCAAGATTTGAAAAGAGTTGACCTCCATTTTGTCAAATCTGAAAAATTTCCACTCACTTGAAGTTATGGATCGCGTCAGCAAGACACAACTTCAAGTGGGTGAAAATTCAAATTAAATAATTTGGCGGTTAAAGGGTTAATCGGCTAGTTGTTTAATTGAAATTTTCACTCAATTTTCACTGTCTCATTGACGCGATCAACAACTGAGACCGTATTTAGACGTCTAAAGACGTCAGATTCTGACGTCTAAAGTCGGTCCTACAATGAAACAATTAACAAATTATAACGACCGTAGACCCAAACATAGGTATTCAGATGAAGCGGAAAGGCCCAATTTTTATTATGATTTCAAATTAAAAAACAACTTCGCATTCGGTCTCCATAGCTGATACAAACATATTTCAGCTTTGCGAGGGTTACTGATTGTCTATCACGAACTATTTTACTGGCTTCAGTGGCAGTTTATTGGCTTTGAAATTTGATTGAGAATAATATAATTTATTAAAAATAGAAAAAAATGCCGATGTGGCAACTTATCCTATTTGTTGAGAAGCGCTGGGGAGCCGGTCGTCATATGTACAAAAGTTCCTATATTCTTTGTTCACAAGGTCTGATGTTGAAACAAATTTGCATCAGTTTCAAGTATAACTTAACAAATCTCAGTTCAGCTTATCATTACATTTTGATAGGCTGGACCACTCATCGACTGGTCTGAGGTAGAATAATAGAATTGATCACAATTGTTGTGCTTTTATAAAGAAAGAATCGGGAAATGTATGATATATTTTTTTATTAGCTTATCATGATATGGGATAGCATACGAATGAGTTTAAAAGCAAAAGCAAGAAAAAAAATAGTGCAACGCATTGTTTGTAGATTATAATTTAATATTGTAGTATGATGGCGGCACATACAATATCAAGCATATTATTCTACTACCGTAATATTGTAAAACTGATTGTTAGAAGATACAGAATTTAATGCTTATGTATATTCATGATATTCAAGCTATCAAACATGCTAAACGACCGCTAACTTATTAATCATCCTTAAAATTACTATATGAATAATTATCTCGATCATTGTATGTGTTTTTATGTTTATCCTTCCATAACACAAACCATTTCTCCTGCTCAACCCTTTTCTCGCTAAGTTATCCTAATTTACTTTTTTACTCATTGTGTGTTCGGGTAGCGAGTCCCAACTTCAAGCTGGGGAAATGAATCATATTTGTTAAATCTAAGATATTTTGTTTTATTCTTTTTGGTGTTTAAGCATCCGTTTGATTCCCAATAACCATTTTTAATTATCGGTTGTAATCATCTCACCATCCTCAGTAGGTTCTCCTGGCCCAGTTTAGTCTATATGTGCACAAATGTGGCCTAAAGCCCGATTCATTTCATTTCATTTCATAGCCATTTGTATGTGTTAGCATGTCATATCTCATGTTGTCCTCTGGTAAAATTTAAATTAATTAACCCTTTAACTACCGGTCCCAATTATATTCGTTTTTTTCCGTTTTTCATCATCACATTAAGTACAACATTTTAAACATTTAGGATAAAACGTGACGTCATTCAGCAAGATTTGACAATAGTATACCTGAGTTCTGTCAAATCTGAATATTTTTCACTTACTTGAAGTTGTGGATCGCGCAAGCGAGACACAACTTCAAGTGGGTGAAAATTCCAAGTAAAGGGTTGAATATTTAGGCTCACGTGTTGCATCTATGTTGCATAATTGATTCAATAAGGAATTGTATACACAATAAAAAAAATGGCAAACAAATTGACCTCTAGGTTAAAATGGTGAATGTGAACAAGAATAAAAATACTGATAGGTGTTTTATTTAATCGTACGATAACTATAAGGCAACATAAAAGTTCTTCAAATAAAGTCATGTATGTATTTCTATACACTCTTATTCGTTTGTCCATGTGTCGCCATATACTTGTATACGTATGCCATAAATATGATGCTATGGTATATTTTTTTCTAAGTATGAGACATGATTAATTCTGTATTGACACATACTGTGCTTGGTGATACGTAACTTATTAATTCTGTATTGACACATACTGTGCTTGGTGATACGTAACTTATTAATTCTGTATTGACACATACTGTGCTTGGTGATACGTAACTTATTAATTCTGTATTGACACATACTGTGCTTGGTGATACGTAACTTATTAATTCTGTATTGACACATACTGTGTTTGGTGATACGTAACTTTTTTTCGAAATATTCAGAAGCGGATGGTATTTGATATTACATCAAGGGTCATACGCGGTCAAAATTAAAATGGTTATTTTCACAAACGTTGCTGTACACATTTAAATTTGATTGGAAAATCTACTTGAAAAAATAAAATAATTATGTCAACTCGGTCTAAATCCTCCCCTGGAAATTATGTGAAACGCAGTGACGTCAGTCGGTGAAAACAAGGTTATAACCCCCCCTCCCCCATACTTCATTCTGTCAAACGCAGTGACGTCACTCGGTGAAAAAAAGGTTATATAAGACCCCTCCCCCATACTTCATTGTATTAGCCAGCTCGGTGAAAACAAAGGAGGTCAAGGTCTTTGAGTTTTACAGAATACTAGTATTATAATTGGATCGCGTCAGCAGTGGTTATTTTTGTTTTGTATTTGTATTTTTGGTTATTAATTCGTGTACATGTTGTGTAATGTATATATTATATTATGTTTTTATATCATTATTATCTGATCATACGTGCTTGAAATCATTAATTCCACCTTCACATTAATGAATTTTATGTAACGAGAAGGTATTATGTGTGTGGAGGGGAGGGGGGGGGGGTAAATAGCGATATAGGAGCGGGCATAACCCGCGAACGCAATACATCAACCCAACCCAATGTTGCTTTAAAGTTGGGCCAGCGTCGTAGATGCTGGGCCAGCATTAAGACAACATTGGATCATTGCCCGTTGTTTTCCGAGATAAGATTAATAACCTTTATATCTAATAATGATGGAGCGCTGGATGGGGTCATTATGGATGGATGAGGTCAAGGCATGTCATGATGACTAATCCTAACAATAACAACTAACAAAAACAAGCTGCTATGTCAGAAAACATTATATCTGCCGTACATACTATTTATACAAACAAACACAATATTTTTAAATAATGTTGTTTTAATGTTGGCACAGCGTCGCAGACGGTGGGCCAACATTAAAGCAGCATTGTTTGAAAATATTGTCATGATCATGTGACATTTTGCTTCCAACCATATAGTTATTGCATAATGAGTTACGTAATTAAATATACATTGATATACAGCCAGCATGGTGCAATCATTATCCCGTTTACATGGAGTGATATCGCAAGAATAAAGCATGTGTAGCTATAAAACTTCTTATCATTTTCAGGTTCGACGAAAAACTTCCAATGGTAAATGTTTATCTGATTATAGCACGATTACACAAACTAAACACATAACTCGTCCAGTCTCTCTGATCTTATGTGGAATAATCCTGTTGGAATTGAGCATGATAAAACAATTCAATCATTCAAACAGAACATAAAATAAACCATTCCAGCTCCTCCTACGATTTATATTGTATGACCCGTCGTAGGCCGCTATGCCGACCCCAGGAACAGGCGACCCAATATCGTTTTAAGATTGGTCCACAGCCAGGGACGCTGGGCCAACCTTGAAACAACACCAGCTCGGCGTCATTTCGACCTGCCAGAACCATAACGTCATAACTGTCAGATGTGACCTTTTGGCTTTATTTGACGAGAACACGCCCCTTAGTCTTGCCCTTTTTGTGTGAAAAAATAAATTGCCTATCTCTAATAGTTTTGAAGTTATAGAGGTTTTCCATAAGGTCATAACTTGTTTTCGATAAAAAAATCGGAACCAAAACGTCAGAACTCATAAATGTGTAGAGGCAGTAGTCCTATCTGTCACTTGATATTTTTTAATGTTTAACGAAATGAGTGCCAAATAGTCAGAACTGACAGATGAGACATTTCAGGTTAACTTTTTCATATGAGTGGCTTGTGAATATGTAACGTCACAAATGGCAGTTATGACAAATTTAAATATTTTGGCATGAGGGCCAGAACGTCACATATGTCAGTTAAGACGTTAAAAGTTTCATTTTCATCATGTAACTCATATTTGCCAGTTGTGACTGTAGAAATACTTACTTGAATGTTTATTACAAATCACAAAAAGTACTGTGAGATTATAGTCTGGATAAAATGACGTAACCTTGCACCGATACATATACAACGGTTTTTTTGTGTGCTTTTGTTATTGTCCATTGGGGTATACTGGTCACAAAGCAACCGCATGCCAAGTTGGCATGCCTGATGATTTTTTTTAATTTGCGAAAATTCAAGATGGTCGCCAAATACTCATATTTGCTTTAGATTCTTACTCATTTAGGGGTCTTGTCTAGTTGAAAAAAATCAAAAAATCCGAGAAAAACTCGGATTGGCCAGAACCCACCCACTCACCCCTCTGTCAATTGTTTAATTTTTTTTTGAAACATGTACAGCAAAAAAATAACACAAAAAAACAAATAATTTCCAAAAACAAAAACAAATCCAAGTTGGCCAGTGGCGTATCCAGAAATAAATTAAGGGGGGTGCTCCGATTTTCAAGAAACCATTCAACAGCAAGGGCCTATGAGGGGAGGGGGGGCATGCCCGTCGCAAAAGTTTGAAAAAATAAACATCAAATTAGAAATAGTGCGATTTTGTGGTATCTTTGCTGTAAAACGAAGATATGGTATACTGGCTGAAATTAGTTAACATAATCACAGATTTATTACAACATAGCCTAGACAACTACTAGTCCAACTACTTAATCAAACATAACCACACAATGGGAAAACCATAAACATGATCAACATTAGCTTATTTAATATCGAGAGCGAACTACGACGCATATTGAAGGCCGTATCCAGGGTTACTTTGGGTGTCTGTAACCCCCCTCCCCCGCTCCTGAATATCTCCAAAATGCCTTGTTTTTTCAAAATTCCCAGGTGGCATGCCCCCAGCCCCCCTTTTATCGGATGGTCGACCTGTAACCCCCCCCCCCCCTTTGTCTTAGTCTGGATACGGCCCTGATATTAAATAAGCTAGATAAACAGCTGTCGACCCAATGTGGACCAACATTAATTTTTAAACAAGTGTTGGGTCACCCTTATTGTGATAATAATTATGCAGCATTGCTTGTGGAATGCCGATTATACATTTATGTAATTATGCAACAATCATCTATTAAACGTGATAACATGTCATTGAAAAAAGTTGTGGGCCATTAAAATGCTCACAACGTTTACTAATGATCACTTAAAATTGCTGAGATATTTATTTTTATTTCATCTTATTAATTTGCCACCTTCCCCTATAACAGAATATTTTTTAATGCAAATATTATCAGTTGTGGGCCATTAAAATGCCTACAACGTTTACTAATGATCACTTAAAATTCCTGAGATATTTATTTTTATTTCATCTTATTAATTTGGCACCTTCCCCTATAACAGAATATTTTTTATTGCAAATATTATCAGTTGTGGGCCATTAAAATGCCTACAACGTTTACTAATGATCACTTAAAATTCCTGAGATATTTATTTCTATTTCATCTTATTAATTTGCCACCTTCCCATATAACAGAAAAATTTTAAATGCAAATATTATCTTCCAGTTCATCATCAGTTAAGCCTATATCAGATATTCTTGTTAGTATTGGTTGTTCTTCCACATTGTTAAAACAACTTTACTGCCCATTTCCAATTATTATCCTTGATTTCGTCTCTAGTAAAAAAGAAACTATCCAAGCTGTAGGGGGCCCTCCGAATTATTTCGTGTGAGTGACTATACAAGAGTAGATCTACTATAGCACTGAGAAAATACGACGATTTCAAATAAGCCCTTAAAACAAATGCAAAGTCTATGAAATAACATAATACAACAATGAAATTTTGGAAATAAAAAAGCGATCCTGTTTCTATCTATTTCTTCTCAAGACCGAGTCTCAGAGATGATATATCTTGAGAAATAAATTCGCCAGCAAGCAGGTTAAAAAAATATGGTAATTGGGGAATATTCTTTATATCGTGGTCCTTATTCTTTTTATTTTTTGCAGCGTCAAGTGCTTGGGAGAGCAACACGCCCAGCTCTAAGTCATTTTCCGTTTTAAGCGATCCCCATAGCCTACTGTGGATTGTGCCTGTGGTGTGTTATAATTATCATAGGGTAGAGTAGTCTATTATAGCTACTATCAATCTAAGCATATTTATTTTTACATAACTCGACGTTTCAATTATTAGCCAAAACTAACACAAAGTTTGACATATTTTTTTTTCTTTTCCGAAGAAATAAATGATTTTTTGAAAAATGTGAGTCACACGGAGGGTGGGCAATTTCTACTTTGAGGTGCTCTGAATGGTCAATTTTAAAGATTTGCATTGCAAAGATTTTGCTTCTGTCGCCACATGAGGCTATGTCATTGTGGGGAGTACTTGCCTACCCCGTAACAGTTCATTGTCTACTCTGAGTCTCTAATGGCACTAATGATGCATCCCAGACACCAGCCTTTAAATGGGATGGGGCATACATTTAGGTGTGAAGTGGTCTGGCACCAACATGCCGGACACTGATGAATTAATTTTATAGAAAACTAGCTCCGAGGCCCGGCTTTAGTCTGCTTGAGTGCATTAGACAAAAAATTGGCCTAATATATTGTAAACATGACAGTGTATTGGTCTTCCTCATGGGCCAGAATCCTAAGTGTCCAGGATATAATTAGTGAGATAAACAAGGAGACAAGTATATCTTCAACGTGTAAGCCTATTCCTTCCATCGCCGGTGCTGGCCAACCAAGTAAACACAAAACATTTGTATAACATTTGTACAACGTTGTACAAAGGTAATACAATGTTTTGTGTTTGCTGGTCAACATCCATGCAACACAATGTACCCACTCAATACCGGTTCATTGCTGGGCCAGCGTCGCAACCCATTGCTGGTTCAATGCCGGTCAATCGTATTCCACGCTGGCCCAACATTGAAACAGAATTGGGTGATTGCCCCGTGTTTGCTCTGACTGCCATACGGGTGACACTTTCCCCCCCGAAAGGCCACTATCCGGATAACACGATACATTGGGTCAATTATGATATAATGTTGGGCCATCGTCTGCAACGCTGGGCCAACAATATTCCAACCAAAACCCTTTAAGCTCTTAGCCACGAATATAATCGTAAACATCTTTTTTCTGAAAACTTTTTAAACACGAAAGTACAAAACACACAGCACCCCTCTTTCCCCTAAATAGGACACAAACTCGGCAAAATAAACTTAATAGGATATCGGATGCTAGTAATGACATGTCATTAGGAATCTATTGCATGAGATGGTACGAAAGCACCAGCCTACAGTGATTATTCAAGGCAAGCTGCAGCCTCCACGTGTCAATGAAAACAGTTGATGCAACATTTCCCTGCAAAATTATCTATCGCGACTCGACGCGAAATATTGGAGTCATTCGGGACATAGGGGCCTACGTTGCCTGTGTCAGTCCTTGATATCTGAAGCATAGCTAAAACTACACTGGTTGCAAGTAAACTGGACTATTGCAACAACCTCTTCTATAATGTCACAAATCGAGAAATAAACAGGCTCCAGAGAGCTCAAAACTGTCTGGCTTGAGTAGTGAGGCACTCTCCTCTGCCAAGGTCGTTATTGGCTTCCAGTGTCTAATAAAATGAACCAGTTATTACGATTTGTTTAGTTACCTATCAAGTACTATGCAACAATCAGCCCTTTAACGCCTCCCCATTGCCCTCTAACCTTTCGCTCCCCGCAATTAAAAAATTTATAATGGCCGTAGACCTATAACATATGTATTCAAATGAAGCAGAAAAAGCTAACTAGGGCATTTATGATGATTTTGAATTAAAAAAACAGCTTTGGTCTCCATAGTTATAACCTTCCGATCATCATTTACTGGTAACGTTTTCTCGTCGCCCTTCATTGCCTTCCTGCCACTCTTTTGAACGACTCTATTACCCTTTAATGCCTCTCAGTCGCCCTTTAACGCCTGTCCATTGCCTCTCCATTGATGGCCTACCTGTTGTCATTGACCACTTTTCCGTCCCCCTTTAATGCCTCTTCGTCGTCCTTTACCGCCTCTTTGCCACCCTTTATCACAACTTCACCGCTCTTTAGCGACTCCCTATTACCCTTCAATGACTCTTTGTCGTCCTTTAATGCCTGTACATCACTTTTCAATGTACCCCGTCGCACTTTAATGATGTTGCCATGCCTGTTATGCATATATGTCTCCTTTAACGCCTCTTCATTGCAATTGAAGGCTTTCTCGTCGTAGTTAAATGCCTATCGGCCAACCTTGAATGTCTCTTTGTCGCCATTAAACTACTCCCCATTGCTATTTAGCACATCTTTGTCCTCTGGCGTCTTTTCGTTGCCTCTTCATTGCCATGTAACGCCTCCTTTTGCCTACTGACGCCTCTCCGTCGCCCATTAATGCTTTCCGTCGCCTTTTAACACATCTCAGCTGCCCTTTAAAGCTTCCTCGTCACCATTTAACGCCTCTGGGCACCCTTTATTGCGTCCCCATCATCCTTTAATGGCACCCTGTCGTCACCATTTAACGCCTTCCTATTGTCATGTAACGCTTCCTCGTCGCCCTTTATTGCCTCCCCGGCACCTTTTAGCGCACCCAACTACTCTTCGATTTAAAGTTTCTCTTTGCCCTTTAATTTTCGATGTCCTTTATAGTGCTTCTCCATGACCCTTTAACGCATCTCCGTCACTTTTAAACAGACCCCCCATCGCCCTGAAGTCCCCCTAGAGATGGAATGGTACCCCCTAGCTAATTTATTCAATGTTAAAAATAACCGATGTTCGCCTATTTATTTTTTTAATTGACTCTTTGACCTTGAAGATCAACTTTGTTTAATAATCGAAATTGTAGGCCACACCAGAGATGTTTTTTTGAGTCGAAACAACATATAACAGGTTAGGTCCACTGTATCTGACTACTAAATTATATTTTAATAAAAAACATGTTTAACAAAATTGTTTCCTTGTTAAGTGGTTATTTCTCGTTTCTAAAAGGTGTTTATCTGCTACGCTTTATCCATTCTTCATAGTCACATTCCACCAGATACGACATTTCAGATGATGAATAGTAGTGAGCTCAGAAATGTCAAAACGTCATAACTGCCAGATAAGCCATTTTGTCATTTTAGATTTAAGAAATCAAGTAGTCATAACTGTCATTTCGGACATTATGTGGCAGACATTAGTCATGTGAAGTGCAAAGGCAAAAGGTATCAACAAATAAAAATCGTTTTTTTACATTGTTTTTAAAATCTGCATTATTTGTGATCATCAATATCAAATTTTGTTCACCACATGTGTCAACATGGCATCACTGTGGCTTTTATATTTTGTGTATCATCTGTGAAAAACAGTTTTTTGTCTCTCCTGAAAAGTTGAGAAAAATGAGTTATGCCGTTATGGTTCTGGCAGGTCGATTTGTCTGCCGGGATTACACTTTTACACTTTGCCGGTCTGCTGGTTTTCGACGTGACCGTACAGTTACGGTGTTCTGCAGAGCGACGCGTGATCCATGTCATAGATGCTGATCCAGATTCAGAATCCCTCATTCAGGGATCCCGACGGGCTCAGCATACATATCCCAGCTAACGCGGGGCGCTGATCCAATGCTGGCTTAATGTTGGGCCTTTCTCTGCGACAATGGCCCAACAATGAACCAACGTTGGCTCAAAGACTCGTTTTTAGCGGGATGGTCATCCGTCATGCCGCCGTACATCTCTGACTTTTAGCCGCCTCGTTCTGATGTCGTGTGACGTCATTTAGCGCGTGCGCAGACACACCGGTGTCGTAAATGAGTTATTTTCGCTAATACAATATTATTCAATCTGACAGAAGTGTTTCGCCCAATAATGGTATTCTACTATTTATTTAAATAGCAACTGAATAAAGGCCACTGATTAGCTGGTCCTGTCATGTGGGGGGGACTGAATCAGTCTTATTAAGTTGGTCAGGGTATAATAGACAGGGATATATCCTAACCAATCTAATAAACATGTCTGTCAAACTTTTCTCAACGGTTTCTATTGTATTTTTTCCCGTAGATTTCAAATCTGCCAGATACCATTCGAGGTTTTGCATATTTAATTAGCTAATTTGCATAGTTCCAAAATAGCCGCCAAAAAAAGTAATCGGCTATGAATACAGTCCCGGCAATCCTATAAATATGTTTTTTGGCCCTAAGTTCGGGTTTTGAGATCCCATACTGCCATTTTGACGACAATATTATTTTTGGGGTCATTGGAAGGTCATAGGTCACGTGACCATTGAAATACAATATCCCACCTTTACGTTTTAACAAAAAGTGCACAAGTTGACTTTTTTGAGATAAAATGATGATTTACATTTCTGATGATATATATTTAATTTCAGAGAGTTACATCTCATACACAAGACTATATTTAATACAAGATGGTCGCCATAATTCAAAATGGCCGCCAGCCGAATCTAAAATCAAGATAACTTAGCTTCTAGATATCATACTTAAGCGATCTTAGTGTCTAGATTGGGTTTTTTGATCAAGGAATACAATGGCAGACATCATTATACTATCAAATGATTTTTTAGAGGTTTTTGATGTCTTTTTGATCTCCATAGTTTGATATTTTGGCAAAATTGTGTTATATCATAGTTATATTTAAATAACTTCCTCCCAGAACGAGGTTATCATTCGCACACTGTTCTGAATTCACATGCTAACATGATATAAAGTAAAACAATATACATCACATGTATATGACAGCGATAAAAGAGGTAAATAGACTTATCATGTACATTATAATACGTCACTGTTATTTTGTAAAGTATGTGGAACTACTACCCAGGGGGTAAACATCATTTTTTCTGGAAAACTGACACGGCGTGTTGTAAAAGTGTGGGCAGCTGCAATGATGTTATTTATGTTTATTAGATTGGTTAGGATATACCCCTGTCTATAATGCTAATCAACTGTATACGTAGGCCTGCGAAATTTTTATTTTTATTTATTTATTTCGATTTGTCATGACAATGGTGTTGTACAGCATAAATTACAGAAGATGTTTGCAAGCAAATATATATACAAACAATGCTGAGTTTAGAAAAAAACCATGCTATGACTGGCAGACAATAACAGGTCTCTGAAGACCTCTGCTAAGATCGCCTACCACATATAATAAAAATAACAATAATAATTAGTGACATACATTAAATTATGATATTACTACTTAAGTATTTATCCCTGAATAGTATCCCATTTCACCTAAAAAGTGTATTATACATATAAAAAGTTAATGATGTTTACTACATCCACAAGCTGCACTCCATGAGCATTGATTATTTACATCGTATGTATGAAGTTTGTTAAAATAAAATTCATTTATCTTACGTTTAAAAATATTAATGTTGCTGGAAGCACGAATGCTGTCAGGTAAAATATTCCAAGTTCTTCCAATCCTATTAAAATACAAATTATAAAATATAGTTGTTTTCACACGGGGTATTTTTAAAAGAATACCCTTTTGTGCAGATCGACGACCTGTACTGGTATCGACTAAATTAATAAAATTCGAAAAGTTACAATTAACTTTCCCATGAATGTAATTTAAAAAAAACAGAGATCGTGTATTTCTCTACGGAAAAAAAGGGGTAGTAGTGATAATTTTATACATCTATCTCTATAGGATATATCTGAGAAATCATTAAGAATAAATTTGGTAGCACGTCGCTGCACCTTCTCCAATGATGCTATTTCTGTCACGAGGTATGGTGACCAAACTGGAGAACAATACTCTAATACAGACCGAGCATGTGACAAATAAAGCTGACGTTTAACAGAATCTGGTGAATCATATCCCACAGCCCGTTTAATCATACCAAGCACGGTGTGTGCTTTAGAAGCTGTTTTAACAACATGATCCCGAGTACTGAGTTTTGAGTCAATTATTACTCCAAGGTCTACAATTTTGTCGGTATGCTCTAAAAAATTATTATCCAAGCGATATTGAAAATTGGGGACATGTGACTTTCGACTAATAGATATAACAAAGAGCTAACTCAGACATTTATGAGGATTTCAATTTAAAAAAAAAACATTTAGTCGCCAAGGTTCAACAAAAATAATTCAGCGTTGTAACGGTTAACTCTGGTACATGATAATGACTGGATGCATCTTTCCCTGGCCAAGGTGTGACGTGTGACACCGAACGTGTCATACCTTGATAAATTATGATCAACACAAAAGCACTGATAAATATGACGTTTCATATAATTATCCAGGTTCACATAATTATTACACACCCGTAAATGGTAAGCACCATGTCAGTCAATATAAGTCCAAGATTAAAGGACAATATCGAAGAAAAATCAATATTATTACTGTTAAGTCTAATATGTACGACAGACAGATATTTTATTGAAAGAAAGGAAGTCATTACAGACTGATTTGTCATAGAAATGAGAGAGATATTATGTACATGTATATATACAAGATTGTTAACTTGTTAAACAATCATTTGGAAATTTATACATGGTATGATATACATAACTAAAATCATGTTAATTGGCATTGCCATACTAAACACTGGAAAATTCGAGAATACAAATGACAAAATACTACTTAAAATAAAATTAAAAGGCATTGCCAAGATAACATAGGGGTCTAGCATATTGTTTCCCGTACCAAAACCACAGATAAAATAGCTACTATATATAACATGTCAATTATATATAGTAGCAAAAAAGGCACTCTGGAAAGCGTAGAAACATAAAATATATAGAAGTGCATAATTATGCTACATTAATGGAAGTATGACAATGATAAAAAATCTATGGTATTTTAAAAAAAATGAAACATTATATCATGCAAGTACAATCAATGTGGCAATCCGCGAAACAGGTAGCTTCGAGCCATGTGACCATACAAGCACAGTCGCTATGAGCCCAGAGATTCCCTGATATTGACTAGCTATGCTAACTTAACAAAGTAGTAACAGTAATAATGACGGATAATAGTTATTTGTGCCATTCACACAGGACATAACATACATTACATAACATAACGTATTTATTAGCTTTTTAAAATATACATACACTCCTTTTTACATACATCGCTATAATACAACAACACCCTTAGTTGTAACTGTTTAAAGAGCATGGGTCAGCGCCAGCTTGTGAAACCGTCGCATGGCCAAACACACGCCATACTAATATATTAAGGTGGCTCCTAAGACTACCAACACGTACAGTATTGACGAAAACATAGAAACTAGTATGATACGTGTACCTGCAGATACTATATACTCAGTATTTTTAACCCTCAATTTAGCTTTTCAATCATAGATAAATTTCGCTAGTGACTTCACCATTGTTATGTCTCTATAGATGTCATAATGCGTGGAAACATATCATTTGTCGGTTTATATTGACAATTGCGGCTCCAAGACATTTCGCACCAAAGACGTTTCGCCCCCCGAGACGTTTCGCACCCATCTTCAAGACGTTTCGCCCCCGTCGCCGTGACGACTTGTCCCAGTTTAAGACGTTTCGCCCCCCGGTGAGACGTTTCGCACCCACGGAAGACGTTTCGCCCCCTATGTGAGACGTTTCGCCCCCTATTGAGACGTTTTGCCCCCTATTGAGACGTTTCGCACCCTATTGAGACGTTTCGCCCCCTAGGGAAGACGTTTCGCCCCATGGGAAAGACGTTTCGCCCCTTTCTAAATTAAGACATTTCGAACCCTTATGTGAGAGGTTTCCCCCCCATTATTATAGGACGTTTCGCCCCCATTCTTATAGGACGTTTCGCACCCTAGGCAAGTCTTTTCGCCCCCGTTCTCATAGAACGTTTCGCACCCTAGAGAAGACGTTTCGCCCCCGTTCTTATAGGACGTTTCGCACCCCAGAGAAGACGTTTCGTCCCCTCCCCAAATTAAGATACCTATCCCCTATATATATTTCTAAAAATAAATTATCAGCTTTCAAATTTATATACGTTAATGTAATACAACTTACAATATTGCATACAATTATTTATGCTCCAAATTTAGGTCGGCGATCAGATCGATAGCATAATAAATTAAAGTGGTTGAATCAAGGGATGAAAACGGTGAGTGATAGTAAAATGCATGAACCACAAGGTAGTCTAAGTGGGCACACACACATGTCTTTCCTAATAATAAATGGGACGGCAATCTTCACAATTTTATGCTGTTTTATTATTATGGTGCGAAACGTCTTTCTTAAAATGAATATCATACTGATTTATGAATAGCAAGCGAAACGTTTTTACCTAATTATGAAAAGGGTGCGAAACGTCTTTCCAAATATGACTATTGGGGGCGAAACGTCTTTCTGATTAGGGGGCGAAACGTCTTTACAAAATATAAAGAGGGGGCGAAACGTCTTTCTGATTAGGGGGCGAAACGTCTTTCCAAAATATAAAGAGGGGGCGAAACGTCTTTCCTAATAATGAAATGGGAGCGAAACGTCTTTTCTAAATATGATTTGTGGGCGAAACGTCTTTCTGAAATATGGTTTGGGTGCGAAACGTCTTTCTGAAATATGGTTTGGGTGTGAAACGTCTTTCTGAAATATGGTTTGGGTGCGAAACGTCTTCCTGAGCTATGAAGATGGGGGCGAAACGTCTTTCCTATTTATGGGGAGGGGGCGAAACGTCTTTCCTAAGTATGAGTTGGGGGCGAAACGTCCCACTAAAAAATGGTGCGAACTGACTATGGGGCGAAACGTCTGTGTACCGACAATTGCGGCTACAGAATTAAGCGAGATTTCGCGTTCATTGCTCTTAGCATTACAGTGGAGAAAAGAAGATGTATTTTGTCGTCAATTTCGTTTAATTCACACCTTGTGTATATTCGTTGATTTATTGGAGTTATTTTATGTCTTTCCTAATAATAAATGGGACGGCAATCTTCACAATTTTATGCTGTTTTATTATTAGGGTGCGAAACGTCTTTCTTAAAATGAATATCATACTGATTTATGAATAGCAAGCGAAACGTTTTTCCTAATTATGAAAAGGGTGCGAAACGTCTTTCCAAATTATGACTTTTGGGGGCGAAACGTCTTTCTGATTAGGGGGCGAAACGTCTTTACAAAATATAAAGAGGGGGCGAAACGTCTTTCTGATTAGGGGGCGAAACGTCTTTCCAAAATATAAAGAAGGGGCGAAACGTCTTTCCTAGTAATGAAATGGGAGCGAAACGTCTTCTCTAAATATGATTTGTGGGCGAAACGTCTTTCTGAAATATGGTTTGGGTGCAAAACGTCTTTCTGAAATATGGTTTGGGTGCGAAACGTCTTTCTGAAATATGGTTTGGGTGTGAAACGTCTTTCTGAAATATGGTTTGGGTGCGAAACGTCTTCCTGAGCTATGAAGATGGGGGCGAAACGTCTTTCTTATTTATGGGGAGGGGGCGAAACGTCTTTCCTAAGTATGAGTTGGGGGGCGAAACGTCCCACTAAAAATGGTGCGAACTGACTATGGGGCGAAACGTCTGTGTACCGACAATTGCGGCTACAGAATTAAGCGAGATTTCGCGTTCATTGCTCTTAGCATTACAGTGGAGAAGAAGATGTATTTCGTCGTCAATTTCGTTTAATTCACACCTTGTGTATATTCGTTGGTTTATTGGAGTTATTGGATTATTGTATCGTCCTCGTTCTATATTTAGATCATCAGAGCTCATTCGATATCTCGCCATTGCTGTTAATGGTTTGCCCTTATGTGTATAAGATATATGGTTCAACACAGAAATATTTTGTACTAATGCATATTCGCGCAGCTTACTCGAACTCTCAATGACACCAATTCGTGAAGCCAATGCCATCTAGATCAAGAAGCATATTGTAGGCATTTCTGGATGGCTCTGAGATAGTTTTAGAATTCTACACCAATATTTAACAGCTTTTATGTGTTGCCGGATGATCAGTGGAAATCGTGCTGTGTCCCCATATATTGCAGGTGTAGGTGTTTGCTTTCTAACTCCAAGTGTAGATTTATTAAATAGATCGTTAACATCATCGCCTGTATATATATACCATATTATATCCCTTCGTCCACAATACGATGTTGCATTTGGATATGTCAGCTGCCTGTTAACTGACCTATGAGAACATTTGTGTTAAACGCCTTTGCACAGATTATTATTTTGTAATATCACACATTTTTCAATGGTACAATAAATCATACTATGTGAGGTAATGGTATTGGAAATAAAAGACCATTAATAATTTGTACAATAAATTCAGTTTTTTTAAACATGGAATAAAAGCGAAACTACAATTAATATTTTTTCATCATTACATTTTTAGTCTACCGATGAAATTGTGGAATTCTGGCGTCAGAATTCGCGTCTACAGACGTCAGATTCTGACGTCTAAAGACAATCTCCGCGCTGAAAGGGTCAACAATGCGTATGATTTTAGATGAGGATGTCAGAATTTTCAACAGGTAAATTAAAAAAAAAATCCCTGCTAACAATGTCCATCATGAACAGTGATGAATGGTACTGGGGCAGTTTGTACGGACTAAACCCTGTATCAAGAGCTGTGCTATGCTGTTCTGGGCCCGTATTTCCGCACAAGTTACTGTGAATTGTAGGCTTCTGATTGGTCGTGATGGTCATCTCGACTAATCAAAAGCCTACGATTTATCGTAACTTTTACTCTCCAACTCCAGAGACATTGTTGACGGATATTATTTCTACAAAACACCGTCTAGAATATTATTGTTTAGCCCTTACAACCCTGAAATATGTTTGTATAAACCATGGAGATGAAAGGGTTTTTATCAATTTTAAATCATCAATAATATCTTAGTTACCTCTCTCTGCTTCATTTGAATACCTATGTTATGGGTCTACGGCCATTATAAATGTGTAATTCTTTCAGCGCGGGGACAGTCTTTTGACGTCAGAATCTGATGTCTATGGACGTCAGATTCTGACGTCTGTAGAAATGAACTTGGAATAACATATATAAGAAAAATAATAGCAGCTTATCGCACCAACAGTGGCCGTTGTGTCAAACGTCATGGACCCCGAACAATAAATAACGAATTTAATTAGTAAATTAAATTATGCTTCGTGATCTTCGGATCCGTCTTGCAGACGTGCCATCAGACGTGTTGTTGCGGATCAATTAACAGATGGCCAGAGACAGTCCGACCGATTTGTCACCCGTCCCAAGTGCAGGAGGTTATGCTATGCCGCAATCAGCGGCTGGAGGCGATCAACTGAAAAGTGGGATACAAGGCTGGGCTTACAGGATGGGTTGTCAGTGCCAATTTAGAGAAAATGAGAAGTTCAAGAATTTTGACTACAAGCTCTTTCTCGCACTCATACTGTTGGCTTTCACTACGAGAGGTATGGTGAGATCAGCCTATCTCGCACACTCTCCTATTATAAGCTTCATTGCACATTTTGATTTTGCCGTTTCAGATAGATATTCGTACGAGAAAATGCATACTGTTGGTACCGCGAGATGAGCTTATAAATCTCAGCACTCGTCACCACATAAAACCCGAGCCTTTACCATCTCGCCTTCCCAACGATGCCGTATACATATTATAGTATAGGCCTAGTTTTCAAAAAAATGACCATTCAGAGCATCGGAAAGTATCAATTTGTGGCGACTGGTCTCCTTTCTCCTGTCCACCTCTGAAACTGGCTCTACAGCAACAGCATCAGCCTTGAGTGATCCAAAATTTTGGATTTTTTTCCAGCGAGCACGAGAAGTTGAGCCAATGTTGTTGAAAGGTGGGCCAGCGTCTTAGCCTTCGAGCAGCATTGACACAGCGTCTCGTGTTAGCTGGGTTGAAAGCCGTGGCTATTCGGTTGGACACACATGTGCGAAGCTATAACAATACCTCATGTGCCAGTCTCAGGTGTGAAGGGCTTGTTCAACAACCTCAGCGACACATGCTCCATGGTCAACTACCATTCTCCATGGAAGACAAATTCAAATAATGGTGTCTGGATCTGGTCATCTTGCACTGTCAGTGTTTCGTTGTTTCACAGATTCACTGTTTCGCATCGCCTTTCCGTTGTTTAGCAGTCTCACTGATTCGTTTTTTGTACATTCTTTGTTTCATACTTTCTTTGTTTCGCACTTCTGTTGTTTCGTACGTCTTTGTTTGGTACTTTCGTTGTCTCGTGCTTCCGTAGTTTCCTAAAAAAATCATTGTTTTGTATTTTCTTTGTTACGCACTTTTGTTGTGTCCTACTCTCGTTGTTTTGCACTATTTTTGTCGGGTACTTTTTTATATGGAAGTGCCTATTTACCCCGTCACGGGGTGTGCAAGAAGACTAAAACCCTTATTTAACCCGACAATGACAACCAATCAAAATCGTTCTTTCAATGCCCTGCTGTCAATGTATGTTTTTTGACGCTCATTCACCGAACTGAATAGCCTACACCAGAACTTTATGAAAATGAACAGGTAAGTTATGCCGCGTGAAAATAAACTTGTACAATGTAAATATAGGCCTATCCCTGACACATGACAACTATTATCGCTTGCAACATTTACAAAAAATATGAAAGCTGGAATACTACCAAATATATGTGAATTGACAACTACGCGTATTATCGTCCGTGGCCGCATTTGATTACGACGCCCGATGTGCATTTTACATTGCTTAGTATCTGATACATTCACCTAAGGTTACTTTATTGTTGGTCCACCGTCTACGACACTGGGCCAACATTAAACCAACATTGGGTAAATAAAGGCCTATAGTCAACTTAATGACGGGAAATGCCGGCCGGAGATCCAGGGCGGTTGAGGGGGGACGGCCCCGCTTTTTTCGCAACATTATTTTAAAAAGCCACCTAAATTGATCTAAATATACCAACAAAAAACTTAAGGGCCGGCCGCCCCCCCCCCCCACCAACGTTTATTTTTTTCAAATCTTGAAAAAAAACCCTGGGCTAAATAACATTAAAAGCCTTCTTATAATATAACCCACATAAAAACAAGTGGGTCATAGAGCTATTTCAATCTTCGTCTTCAACGCACATAAAATCACCCGGAATAAATAACTATATCAATCTATATATGTGGCCTAGTTATTTAACCCACAACAAAGCATCCAGGCTAAATAACTATTTCCACATCAAACAACCCGGGCTAAATAACAATTCCAACCTTCTAATTTAACCGCATTTAAGAACCCGGACTATATACCTATTTAAACATTCGTATTTAGCCCACAACAAAGTATCTGGGTTATAAACGTTTACAGCCTTCTTATTTAACCCACAGAAAAGCAGCTGGGTAATATAGAACTATCTCAAGCATGCCAGATAGCTAGACCATTACTTTAAAACAAAATGTGTGGTTTTAGGTAGGGATATGCCCTGAAAAAATTCAACTTTATCAAATTCAAAATGGCCGACTATCGGCCATAATTAAATTTAATAGGCCTGATATCTGGTAAACCATGCCAGATAGCCACTGTTGACATATGGGTAATATCGGACACACTGCCAGAAAGCTAGACCATTAATATAAAACAAAATGTGTGATTCAGGGAGGGATATTGCCTGAAAAATGTCCACTTTGATCTAATTAAAAAATAACCGACTTTACTGGAGATCATTATTGAGTCTTTAAAGCGACACAATCAGGCTAAAATCATCAAAAGATCAGTATTTTTATTTTGGCTTCTTAATATGTCCATAAGATGTGGACATATCCATAGAGTAGAATTGCGTTTTTTAAATTGTGTGTTTTGCATTTATCAGTTAAGCGAAACAGTTGAAGGGACCACTTGGGATGAGACATTTTCAATGTTGTCGATTTTGAAAATTAAATTTATATGAAGGTATATAGCCTACTGATCTCAACTAAAAATACGAAAAAGTCAAAAAACTATTTGGACGTTGTTAAGCACAAGGGAACCAACCCACATGACCATAAAAAATGAGATTTTTGTTTGATGACGTCGCCAGTACACCAGTTGTCATTAAAAAATATTGACCTAAACGATTAAACGAAATTTCACGCCGCCTAGCGAGTTGGGATCAAACCACAAACGACAAATGGGCCATTCTGAGTTTTGCACAACAGAACCAACCCACACATGAAAATGCTAAAAGCTGTAAAATATGTTCAGATTGTTCGAAAACCATGAAAAAGTAGCAGTATGATATCTTGTTATCAATTGTGGAACATATGTTCATCAAATTATGTGTCCGTAACAAGTAATTATGCGATACATATTTTCTGATTATTCATTTTGCTATTTGTGGGTTGGTTCTCTTTACCGTAATTACCAAAGAAAAAAATGTTAGTTATTTGAAAAGTATTTTCTTTTTACAAAAAGTAACATTAACTATAGTTTGCGTGATCCTCATCTATTTTATTAATACATTGTTCTATTTTTAACATGATATGTCCCATTACAATCCTTAGTGGTAGATAAATAACTACCATTTGGCACCTTATGTGGATTGGTTCCCTCGTGTAAAACGATATTTTGCTCCAGGTTCTAGTGATTTATATTCAGATGTTGACCTTAAAATATGTGATAAAAGTAGTTATATTTCTAATGTTCATGTAACCTTTGTCTCAATGTGTGTTTTGACAGTAAGAAATCACATAGGCCTAATAGTTTACTGTCTTCAAAAGAGTTTGAACTAAAAAGATGGTGTGTTCATTATTTCAATATTGAATGTTCGTCATTCAATCACTTTATTCTGACAATGAAATAGGAAAGATGAATTGTTCTGTATACGTATATTTAAGCATTACATATGTTGTGTTTTTATCGCATTCTTCTGACAGCAAAATATGGAGGATCATATTCCTAGCAACATGGGAATGTGCAAGTGATTTTTTAAAGATGCTACTAAAATTCGAAATGGCCGCCAGAGGTCAACTCCAAATTTTTTTGTTGGCGCAAAACCTTTAAAACTTGAAGTCAGTATTATTCGAATTTTACTATCACATCCCCCACCTTATGGAGATGTGCAGGTGCTTTCTTCAAGGTTCTACTGAAATTCAAAATGGCCGCCACGGATCAGCTTCAATTTTTTGTGGGCGCAAAAACGCAAAAAATTAGTTCATTTTCGTTTTTAATTTTACCATCACATTCCTAGCAACATGGGGATGTGCAAGTGATTTTTCAAGGATGCTACCAAAATTGTAAATGTCTGCCAGTGGCCAACTCAATTTTTTTTGTGGGCGCAAAAACTCTAAAAAATAGTCAGAAATTATTCACATTTTACAATAACATTCCCCACGATATGGAGATGTGCAGGTGATTTTTAAAGGTTTTGCTGAAATTTAAAATGGCCGCCACGGATCACCCTCAATTTTTTTGTGGGCGCAAAAACTAAAAAACTTAAAGTCAGAAATTATTCACATTTTATAATAACATTTCCCACGATATAGAGATGTGCAGGTGATTTTTTCATAGTTTTACAGAAATTCAAAATGGCCGCCACAGATCAACTTCATTTTTTTTGTGGGCGCAAAAACTCAAAAACTTAAAGTCAGAAATTATTCACATTTTACAATCACATTACCCACGATCTGGAAATCTGCAGGTGATTTTACTGAAATTTAAAATGGCCACACACTAGTCGACTTTTTAAATATTTGTGACCGCAAAAACTCTAACCTAATTTATGGCGATGAATGATATAGGACTTCATGCAGGCCTCTTGTTTTATACAGGCCTACATAGACCGGGCAGATCCAGAATTGTGAAAAAGGGGATGGGATAAAAAATCAGTTGTCCTCCAACCAAAAAAATACATAATAATAAGTAACTTATCAAACAAAAATTCGGCTAAATTTTGGCAAATAATGATGCTTTTACAATTGTGGTCAATTTTTTATCAAAGTAGTTCTTAAAAGGGGGGTCAGGACACCCCCTTGACCCCCCCCCCCCCCATCTGGATCTGCCACTGTAGATACGTCCTATTATATTATTGGTGAGAAGAGCGAAAATATAGCCAAACATGGAGGAGACGTTGGGCTGAAGTCTTGGAACAGGTCGTCTTGCTCCATCAGCATATTTTACACAGTGACAGAAAGTAAGTCAAATACGCAAAATTCCGTCATATAATACGTCCACGTTACATGTATACTAAAATTATTCCATTTCCAATGTTCTCATCATAATGCAGGGACAAATATATATTGTCTGAAAATGAGAAACTCATTGAGGAATGGGCATTAATGTAGCGGATAGACACGGGCTCAATATAAAAATGTTGGTTGGTTCTATTGTCCGAAATTGGAATACGCGATTCATCATCTTTAACAACAGAGCCACGAGCATTAGAACGCCTACACCACACACGCTATCATCAGCCCAATCACAACAATGTTCCTTAGAGTACATGTTCAAACAACTATTCTAATAATTCCATGCAATCAACTCTCATTATATTTCCCGAATTAACACAGCTTCTCAAGTTTCAAGATCATTTTACAGGAACTGACTTCCTTGTGGGTTGGTTCCCGTGTGCTTAATAGCGTCCATTTTAAAGCACCGAAAAAGAGTGAAATAGTTGTATTTCCAGGTCGTATATGTACTTTACATCACATATTCCCACGTATCAGACGGTAAGATCAAAGCAGTCGCCGCTAATTGGTGTCTTATAGTCAGGACACGGGAGGACACACCTCCGACACTAATTGTCTACCCAACGCTGGGCCGATGCCATCAGCATGTGGCCCAATGCTGTGAGAACATTCAATCGTCCTTGAGGTATACAAATATATAGTTTGTTTGGGTTACTTCTGGATTCATAGAAATGTTGATTAACAATATTTGTAAAAATATGAAAATTCTGAGAAAAAAAAACATGATCCGTGGGATACACAACTTCAGTACGGACTTAAAAACGAAAATTGATGTCATCCCAAGGAGCTGCTTTAAGAAACAGGGACGACATTTAATTTCGGACAAACATGTCCAAAATAAGAAATGTGACTTTAGGCACACTTGCTACGTTGCCACATCAACACAAAATTTAAAAGACTCACATCAAAATAAGACTCACATCTTATGGCCATATTGAGAAGCCAAAATAAAAATACTGATTTATCCTGATTGTGTGGTTTTAATATCTGTAATATGCATGGCATACTGTTCTAAATACATAGACCATTACTGTAAAACAGAATGTGAGACTTTTCGAGAAAATATCGCATAATAGCATGTCATTGTCTTCAGAATGAAGGCTGACATACATTAACCCTGGTATATGTATACTATTAGAAATAACACTTAAAAAACGGATAAATCTGGATGTCTGCTGTGCCATCGCTCAGTGAGATTTCGCTCAAATAGGATAAAAAGACTTATCAGGGTGCATTTCACCATTTGTTCCAATGCCAGAGTCAACTTGTATCTCTTTTAAAGATTTGTGATCATGGTAATATATCTTTAAATAATGTTGTTGTTTTTTTAAATATCACATGTGTTCTTTTATAATTGTTTTCACTACTTAGTTCACTGATAAATACATGTTGGTTTTATTCAGTTTTTATCTAAATAAAGACATTTCTATTTCAACTTGACCTCATCATTCTGTATCTTCATATAATTCGGATAGCTAGGATGTTGATATTTTTCAAATTGGCCTCTTCACTATATTGTTTTTATATTGTACATTCTCTAGTGGACTAACATTCTCTAATATGCTTTCTCGTGTGTGTATTCGCCTTCGTTTGTTCGAGTAAGTAGGCGGTCATCTCGCGATATTATTCGCACAAGACGTAACTTGGTGCTTCAAGCATTTTGCATGGAAGTGCAGGATGCAATCAATGGTTAGCTTTTATCAAAGCTGCCAAAGCGATTTCTTCCAAATACTGGTTACTGATAATATCATCGATACATGTCATATTGATGTCATAAGGTGTTTTAAAAATGAGGTATTTTACATGTCTCTTGTTGATTTAGTGAAGATGTTATAAATTACGTTTTCCACATGTATATCCTACATAAGGCCTACAGCCACTTCCCAATAACTGTGAAACAATCATTTCGGAGGTGTTGTTTGTGCTGTATATTGAAACACATACCGGCATGTCTGATGTGTCAATGTGATTTATATTAGGCCTATTATTGCATTGTCGTCTTCTTTGACGTCAGACAGTTACAAATATGTGATGGGAGATGATCAACGGGGCCATAGTGCAGTAGAAAGTCAGTGTTCCGTACATTATACATTATACGTCATCTTATTTAACCCATTAAGTGATTTAATTAAGAAAGTTTATCTCACTTGAAGCTGTGTCTTCCTGACGCGATACACAGCTTCACATGAGAGAACATTTGTATTTCTGTTTTTTTACAGATTTGTCAAACAGTCATGTTTAAATTTTTCTGTGGATTGAAGACAAAATTCACCTTGAAAATGTATGCCTACTATTGAAATATTAATAAAATGGTAGAAATAATATAGTTGTCATCGACACATAGAGGGTTCAATCGTCGAAGAGGCAGCCTGACCTTTCCTACAGGCAAGTCGTGGCACAAACATGGGGCGCTGATCCCATGTTGGTTTGATGCTGGGCCAGCGTCGCAGATTGTAAGCCAGCATTAAAAAACATAAGCCGAACCTACTCTGTTTGTTGGGACTACAACCTTAATATCACTTGCCACAAATATAATCTAATTATAACCGTAATCTAAAAACAATTCATGGTCATGGTTAGCGCTTAAAATGTAAATGAATAACAGTAAATGAATATTTGCTAAATGGCCTTAGGACGATAACTGTGAGGCAATTCAGATGTGTATAATTATAATAGGCCCCCCTATAGCGTTTGATATTTTATTGGCACTTGACAAACGTAGGTAGCCCATCATTTACAAAACTGCACAAAACCTATAAACTAGATGAGAGCTGCGGACCGCTTTTCTGTTCATAGAGGTGTTGTGCGGTATCGGGTGACGGAGGGGGGGGGGGGGTATGGGGTGGGTGTGGGGGTTTGTTATGGTGGTGACTGTTTCAATGATGACTGTACGTACGAGACACTATGGGCCGTATGCCCGAAGCTAGCTTAGCTGACACGAAGTTTAGGCTTAACACGGTGTTAAGTAAAACATTGTTTTTAAAAAAATAGCTTTTATGTCCAAAGCCAGGTTAGCATCGTGTTAATAAACCATAAGGTTAAATCCTAAACCAGTGTTGTAACGCCGTGAAGCATACAACAATTTGTGTACACTTGCAGTGATTCCCCTCAGCGCCGACAATGGACACGTCCGACAAACACGATACGTTCCACCAATGCTGCTTTATTGTTCCTGCCAGCGTCGAAGACGACGGCCCAGCATTAATTCATCATCGGCACAAGGTGTCGTGTTTCTCGGGTTGTCCTGTTTGTGAAGATCAGCAAAGACAATTTAACCTTCACTTTTTAACATTCAAATGTTTCTTCTCGTTCACCGTGATAAATCGCAATTCCACCTTACATGCCTTAAGATGAATGAAAATTACTTCACTTGATAGAATCAGCAAATAGTACATATCAAATTTAAATCAGCTGAATTAATTAGACGCATTGTCATATTTTTCATTAATAATAATAATAGAAATTAAATGCCGCACAATAAATTCTGAAAGATTAATGATAAATTATTATTTACTTTTGATGACGGTAACATCTGAGATAATAAATGATGTATTGACCCTTGCAGCGCGGGGGCCGTCTGTAGATATATATGTCAAATATAATTGCCATGGAACAATAGAACCATAAAATAGGTACTCAAATGAAGTAGAAAGAGTTCATAAATACATTTATGATGATTTCAAATTGAAAAAAAAATTTGGTCCCCATACAAAAATACTTCATAGTGGGTGTAATAAGCTAAAAAATAGTTTAAAATAGTGATGAAGCTCTGGAATTTTGACACAGTATAGGTATGATAATGTTATATCAGTTTAAGATGGGAGCCCACGAGGAAAATTTGCTGCGATTTTTAAATTTCATGTTTAATGTTTTTTGTTTTTTTAATTTATAAAAAAATACCACAATCGACTTGTAAATTGTAACGAAAAAACTGTATATTGAATTATTGGACTTATTAACAGGAAGCCAACTTATTGCGTTCCGGAATAAAAAATATAATAATCTTAATTTAATTTTTTTTAAATGTCCACCACCCCCCTTTTTTCAGGTAAAATTACAGCTATGTCCCTTCCCTTGCAAATTCTAGATGTGGACTTAACTTGCATGAGACAATAAAATATTGTGTCAAATAAACTTGTTTTCTTCATTTTTATTTACACAATAAGCGCCAAAACTAAAATATCAGCAAAATAATATATAACACAATTCATAGAATTGTGCTGCAATGATCAAATTGATGTTGATAATGAAACGCTTTAACCATATTATTCGGTTATTTGGGGCCTACATTTATTATGTTTACATTAACAGATTAGAAGGAATACATATGTGTTTTAGACGTCTAAAAATGAAATATTTGGACCATATTAGAGCCATGTTGACAGTTCTCTTGATTCAGTCAAAATCAGTCTTTGCATCCTTGACCGTCCTGGAACCGCCTTTGATTTTCAATCAGGCACAGATAAAACCGTTTGTAGTAATATTGTTATATATAAGGACACAATAATCAAATAATATCAAATACCAAATTAAATCATACAATAAACCATTTTCTGTTCTTGTCCATTTATAATCAAAATATGGTCATTTTTAAAGTGGGATTAGTAAGCTGAAAAATAGTTCAAAGTGTGACACATTCAAATTATAGTTTATATGGCAAATATAAAGAGAATTTTAACAAATAATAAAATACTCCCTTATCATATATACGGATCATTCTATGAGCATGATGGTTTGTCAAATCTCGCTATGTGTATACGCCTGTCTAAAGCAACAAAACTATGCCAAATTCCCATGTTAATGATTCTAATCCCCAAAGAGAAGATGCGTACTGAGGTGAAAATGCTTTAACCCTTTCCATGCCTAATAATTTAACCCCTGCCAATTTATACAATGCCTAATTACTCTAGCATAATGGTAATGTTGGCCTAAAAAACCACCCATTAAGATTCATCAGTAGGCCTACTGAACATCATTAAAAGTGAACTCTCATATTTGTAACTGTAATGTATGGTGGGACGGGGTTGCACTTTACTGGGGTTGAAGGAAAATGTCATGCCGAGGTCATGTCAAGGTCATATAAAGGTCGATCTCGATAAAAAATACAAAAAATACCATTTTATGTCTTCCAACTTGATTTATGTGTGAGCGAAGTGTTATATATGACTGTAGTTAAATCATACAGGGTTAAGCACTATTTTAGCAGGTATCTTAAGTAGTTTTAGGTTAAAAACAGTATTCGAGGAGTGATAGGGGCCTAGCCCCTTCGGATTCCCCTTATTTTCACCTTCGGATAAATTCCCCTTCTCCAGGACTAAGTTTGAATGCCAAAAGTGACCAAATATAGTAGTGTGGAACTTCAGCTATGCCATGAATTGCAACAAATTTACATATGACTGTATGGAAAGGGTAGCATGGGTTGGAGTTCCACTATACTGAGGTGTGTGCAAAAGTCATATCAAGGTCATATGAAGGTCAAACTCGATAAAAAAATAGCAATTTTGTGCCTTCCAACGTGCTTTATGTGTGAGCTAGGTGTAATAATGACTGTATTTGAATCATTCAGGGTCAATGACCATTTCAGCAGGTGTCTCAAGTGGTTTGGGGGGCAACTAGGAGTGATATCCCCTTTGGGTTTCCTTCTTAGTGGGGGACCATAATGTCCAATTAGTGTATAAATTTGCACATCTGGCTAAAATTGACAAAAATTGTTTATAGGTCCTTTAGACCTTATAGATTTATATTTTTGATGGATCCAACTTCAAAAAGTACTGGAACCACCATTTTAAGCAAAATCCAAAAATGGCCGCCACTCGCGAGCAATAATTAGCATATGTTTGTAACCAATGGATCAAATTTAATGATGTTAACATCAATTTCACATATTTCGAGGTCAGTGGTTTCATTGGTCTCAGTTTAAACCTGATTAGAGTCATTTATTTTATGTGTACACCATTTTTAGCGTTTTTTGAGACCAAAATATATAGAAATTCAATCAATCTACGAACCCATTCGGGTCTGACCATAATTGCAAGTATACCTACAATGACGTTACTGCATGTTAAATTAACACAATAGACCACAAAATATTTAATAATACATATATGTATAGTCATTTATGGTCATAATTCACTGCCCCAACCAGCCTAAGTAACCATTATGAAAATATACACGTCACGTTTGTTTTTTACCAAGGACAATCTAGACATTCCTGCTGAATATTCACAAGCACATTTGATAGCAGTCGTTTCCGGTTTAGTATGCTAGATATATATTGATTGACGACGGGAAGTCTGTGCAGACTTATGCAACATTATTTAAAGGAACAGTAAAAAATTGGGCCTATGGCTTTAATATGGTGTCTGGTTAATGATCAGTGTGAAACAACCTTCTCATATGAAAATATGGAGGACGAATACTATTATATCTAGATTGCACTATGTGTTATTTGTATCGATCTGAAAGTATTGTTTATTTTTGTTGTCCTCCGTCAATAAAAAAATGTTCAATTCAGCATAATAATAATTTACAGAAAGACCTGTTAGATTTTGACTATGGTAGTGGTGCTTTACTTGATTGTTTATCGCTCATATGTATGGATGATGGTTGTGGAATTACAAAAACGTGTCTCATCAATAGAGCAAAATATCTCAAAAACTGCCGAATCCTCTATAATCACAGCTATAATCCTCTATAATCCAGCTGAAGGGAAAACTAAATTTAAAATTGAAGCCGGTGAACATAGCCTCAGTCCTACCTCAGTGCCAGTTTTAGTCGTGACATCCCTGTATGTGGAGGGGACGATGAAACATAAAGCATCTAGTGACAAATCAGACGATAATTCCAATACATGGTCAAAGAAGGCTGGCAAATAAGGTATTTACACAAAGTTACAGATTAACATGCTGGTGACATGTTTTATCACAGTCTAGTCTTGTTATCTTCAACGGAAATCTGATGCCAGGTCAGCCGACACAGTGTCAGTTTCTCATCAGGAGTGTCTTCTCATTACCATATATCATAATATGATGAGTTGAAAATTGCACCACTGGCTGCATGTATAGTGGATTCAAAGAAAACAAATACGGTTGGTCAAGTCATCAGCATGTATCATATACATCATCCCAACTTCTCCACTGGCAGATAATTATGTTGCCCTCACAAAGTCTGAGCTTTTTGTGCGTCCACATCATGACAAGATAGATGGTGCCAAGTTAAAGAACAAACTTTGCTTGATCAGGCCTCTTATATCATTCTCAACTCGGTACACTTGGATACACAAGATACTTTAACTTGAGCGGGGTTTATGTCTAGTTTATTAAAAAATAATGATAGGCCTAATATCAAACCAAATGCGATTTTTAGAGTTATGCCGCTCTTCCTTGACAAGACAGCATCTATACCAATGGTGAAACATATGAATATTGGAAAATGTGTGACAGAGTTTCTTAATCCTGGACAGATACCAGGCTTACACACTGACAGTTGTGCTTGAGTGTGCAAATAATACTCACCATGCGGTTATAATGGGAATTGACCAACCACAAACCAGCAAATGGTTAGAATTGTGAGATTCTGTGAGGATTGATTGACAGCTGAACTAGACACGCCACAACCCAGATGACGGTGATTATTGGCGGGAAGCAACCAATCTGGGCAGTGTCTGTTAAGGTAGGCATATGGGTCAGCCTATTTTCTCTCTCTGGTGGAGCTGAATATATATTTTAATGCGGAGGGTCCTCCGTGTCTAATTTGTAATTGAAGCTTTATGGTTTGGTTGTTACCTTCCCATCCGTCATTATTGAAACAGGGATAGTGACTCTAGCTCGAGCACAGTCTGATTCTAACACAGATCATCAATCATCTCAAGAGAACTTGTCATGTCAATTTCTTTCTCATGGCTAGGTAATTCTGAAGAAATAAGCCTATGCTATAAACCAACTGCATGAGTTTTCTGATTTTGACAGCTGGGATACTAACATGATGATTTTGTAACAATATAAATGTCATGTTAGAAACCGTTATCAGCTGTGTGGATGGTTGTTTGTTTTCATCCAAGAAAACTACTCTGTCTAATGATTATGTCTTCTCTATTTGACAATACTGCTGTTATCATATATGGATGAACACCTTGTCTCTACCTGGAAAAGCTCAAGCACTGGTTGAATTTGCATCATCAGCTGAATTATTGTCGCACTCAACATCATCTTCTGCTGTTTATGGTCATCACAAATAAGGGCAAATTCTCCAAAATCGTTTGTCTTAAGATATTATATCCCTCCTGTCTATATACTCAAGGCAATCTTTTTTATTTGATAAGAAATATCATGCGTATGATAAATGGATCTGTGTCTATAGCTGAAGAAGGTATCTCTCCCAACATTGCAAACAATCGAGAACTGAAGGCAAAAGTATTAGTGTACTGAAGCAAAGTACTCCGTTGCTTTCTCATTTATTCAGTTCTCTCTAATCACGCTCAAATGCAGATATAGATGATTTATGTTATTTGAGAATCAAAAAGAGCCACCATACTTATAAGACAAAGGGAAATGGAGGAGTGGGACAAAATCTGATATCTTAGAATGTCTGGAAACTTCTTCCTGCGATGTGTCCATGGAAATTGCTGATGCTGCTGCCATTGTTCATATGTGGTCGGAACCATCAAAGTTGCACATTTTCAACAATACGTAGAACGTCATTTCTTAAGATTTGTCCAGAGCCTGATCAGTGATGATATCGGAGTCTACAATAACCAGACTTGACCTGATCTGAGATTCTTATCCTGATCAAAGTTTGACACGTTTAACCCAAGAGAAACGTGGTTGTCGAACCAAGGTTCAGGGGTCAACACTCTTTCATGTGATCGACTAATACAATTTTTGAAAAAAATATGAGTTTTGTTCAGTTCTGGTAAAAGGTTTCAGACAATCTCTATCCATGTAATTGTAAAAACAACTAGGTACTCAAAGGTGCATCTCACTCCCATTCTTCCATAGCTTTACTGGATGCAATAGCCCTACCAGTTCCTCTTTTCTGAGTATTGGCAGAGAAGTGCATTGGCTATTACATCGGATGCCTACTCTGAAATAACAGACACATTTGTGGCGTTCACCGAAGATCCTCTTCTGTTCTCCCTGGACTCCATTGCCATGGCTGGAACGATGCATGGACTGTGCCAGATGAGCATTAGAAACCATACCACCCAAACAGGGGGTCTTACTTCAGCCTTCTAGACGAGTACTGTAGGCAGGATATATTTGGAGAAAGGCTCTCGAAGGCAGCAGAAAATACAATCCATCGGAATGGAGCTGGGTTATTGACGAACAGCTGAATGTTTTGCAGATGTTAGGGTTGTGCATTGTTGCATTGTTTGCTAACCGCGATACATGTGGCTAACTGAGGATTTATTTTAATATCAGATGACGTTTACCAATATGTATAGGCCTATATAAATTATATTGTTAACAGTCAAATATGAATAAAATGACACTAACTGTTTTTAAATGTGCCCAGCGTCTGATATTTCGGTTATTAGCATAATATTTTACAAAATGTGTTATTTTGGACGTTTTAAATTAAACTAAAACGTGCAATTTTATCCCAATCACTTTTAAACCATTAAAAATAAGGTCCTTTTAAAATTGATGTTAACATCGTGAAATTTGGGCCATATGTTGCCAAGATATGATAATTTTGGTTTTCGAGTGGCGGCCATTTTGAATTTTGGCTAAAATGGTGGATCCAGCTATTTTTCAGATTGGATCCATCAAAAATATGAAAGAGTATTGTCTTGCGGGCCTGTACATCAATTTTGACAATTTTAGCCAGATGTGCAAATTTATTACATTATGGTCCCCCACTATTCTCCAGTTCTGCTGTGCAATACAAATCACGAAATCACCATCAAAAGGTTCTAAGGACAATTAATTAAAGATTGTTGTATTTACTCCACATGTCCGTATACTGCCGTGCAAAGCCACAAGGCAGTATCCGATTACTTTACAAGTGACCATATACTGCCTTTTAGATTTGTAGGACAGTATAGGCCTACTACTCATACATGTCTAGATTGATATAGGCTAGGGGGGGGGGGCTACATTTATGCAGATTTTATGAAATAAAACTATTGTCTATTGTCTACCGCATACCGCATGCATTTCAACAGTGTGCAGCAGTAGTAATAATGAATCTTCTTTATAATTGATACATTTATTAAATGGAATTCTTCATACTACCACTCATTCGTGCATTTCCACAATCTCTCATTATTCGTGCGGGACGAGATTCCGGCAAAGTCGTTGCGCTACTCGGAAGCTCTCATAACACATATTCAGAACAAGACGGCATGCCAGTGATATGAGTCAGAAGCTGAATAATGCTGAAAAATGAGCCTGCAAACTGATAAAGTTTGTTTCTCACATTGAGGTGAAAATTACACGGCAGCCAGAAATAGTGCAACGTGACCAGATATAGCCTATCAGACATCATATAACGACGAGACGTGCAACAGACACAGCCGTCGGGATAATTTGCACCAATGTTTGATTAATGTTGGTCCAACATCGCAAAGGTTGGGCCAACATTAACCCGGCATCTGTTGAACGTCAGGGGCGTATCCAGGGGGGTGCTCGAGCACCCCCCTTAATTTCCATAGTGGTAAACAAAAATTTTATATACAATTATTCCACCAGTGTCCGGCATGTTGGTTCCAGCCCCCTCCACACCTAAATATAAACCCCTTCCGATTTAAAGGGCTGGTGTCTGGGATGCATCATTGGCGCCATTAACAGATTAAAGACTCAGATTAGACAATGAACTGGGCAAAACAGGGTGTTCTATTCAAATTACCTCTGTGCAAGACTCTTCAGTTCCAATGTACTTATTTTTATCGCACTGCTCGCTTATGGAACACTTTACCTTTTGTTATCCGAGGTGCTAGTAGCTTGCAGATTTTTAAGAAGAACCTGAATGAATTATATCTCACCATGGTAAACTTATTTGATGTGAATAATCGATGTACCTGGAGCCTGGCTTGTGCTTGTGTAAATTGTCGAATATAGCGGAATATTTTGTGTCTTAAACTACCTGTGCAATTTGAATCGGCTGTGAGACGGCTATTTGAGCTCCAGCCACGCATGACTAGGGACGGCTCCGTTGTCGATACTCATGTGTTGGCAGCTGACGAACCGCCCTGCCTAACTTATACTAGTGTATTGAATATATATATATACATCTAGCACAAATGGCACCTTAAGTGATCGACCTATGGACGATAATCTGCGAATGTTGTATTGTGTTGTCTGCCTGGCTCGAATTCAGGCCGGAGTCTCTGATACTGTTCGGATCAGACCGACATCACTCTACGAGATCACGCTTGTCATGATCTGACTAAGAGTATTACCACATGGCATGGATGGCTGTTCCCCTCAAAATTATTATTTGTTTTTTTCTGTTTTATTTTTAGGTTTAGTGATTTTTCAGTCGCCTTTGTTTCCAGACGAGGTGGGTCCTTACGCTGAATTTCAAAGATCTCTAATCAACTATGTTATTACTTTTATTTGGGGATGTATGTAGGCACATGTTAAAATTAAGAGTGTCATTAGTTTTTACTATTTTTCCTTTACACATACCCTAGTTGTCTGTCCTTTTAAATGATAAACAACTAAAGGATTTAGAGGTTTTATTTAGGTTTCTACGCTTTCCAGAGTGTCCTTTTTGCTACACTGTGTAGAGCACAGTGTAGCTATTTTATCTCTGGTTTTGGTGCGGGGAACAGATGACAGACAATTGTCGGTTATTTTATTTTATCTTTACAATGCAAATCTTTAAAATTTGACCATTCAAAGCACTTAAAAGTAGGAATTTGTTGCGAATGGTTTTCTTTCTCCTGTCCACCCTCAATTAGTGTGAGATAGAAATATTTTTCAAACATTTATTTTATTTTTTTTTGAAAAGAAACAGAGTAAAATATATCAATTTTGTGTTAGTCTTGGCCAATAATTGAAACGTTGAGCGAAACTTGAAACAACGTTATGGAGAATAAATATGCTAAGATTCATGATAATAATTATCATAGAATACCTTGAAACAACGTTGTTCCAAAGTAGATATGCTAATATTGATAATAATTACCATAGACTATCCTATCCTATGATAATTATAACACACAACAAGCACAATCCACAGTAGGCTATGGGATCGCTTGAAACGGACAACGGCTTAGATTAGAGTTGAACGTGCTGCCCTCTCATTCAAGCACTTGGCGTTGCATAAAATAAAATAATAAAGATCACGGGATAAAGTTTATTCTTCAATTACCATGATTCCTTCATCTAGGTGATGGCGAATTTATTTCTCAAGAGATATCATCTCTGAGACAAATGTCTTCTTAAGAACAAATGGATAAAAAACAGGGTCGCTTTTTCAATTTCCAAAATTTAATTGTTTTAGGGCCTATTTGAATTTTTCTTATTTTCTCAGTGCAATATATAGACCTCCAGTATAGCCACTGACACGAAATAATTCAGACACAGCTGGGACTCAACAGTTTTGTTTTACCAGAGACGAAATCAAGTATAAGAATGGAAAATTAGCAGTAAAGTTGTTTTAAAAATGTGGAACTACAACCAATACTAACACAAATATTTGATACAGGCCTACCTGATGATGAACTGTAATATAACATTTGCATTAAAAAATATTCTGCCACAGGGGAGGGTGGCAAATTAATAAGGGTGAAATAAAAACAAATATCTCAGGAATTTTAAGTGATCATTAGTGAACGTGGTGAGCATTTTAATAGTCCACAACTTTTTTCAATGACATGTTATCACTTTTAATAGATGATTCCTGCATAATTAGGCCGTACATAATTGCATACTCGGCATTCCACAAACAAGGTTGCATAATTATTATCACAATGAGGGTGACCCAACGTTTGATTAATATTAGTGTTACTCCACCGTCTGCTACGCTGGCTAAACATTAAAGCAACATTGGATCGACAGCTGTTTATTTTTATCTAGTTCATTTATTATGCCTAGCAGTTCGCACTCGCTATTAAATGAGCTAATGATCATGTTTACGTGTTTTTTCCATCGTGTGGTTGTGTTAGCCCAAATAGTTGGACTAGAGTAGGCTAGGTTAATCTGTCATTAAGTTAAAACTGACATTTCAGCCAGTATCTCATATCTTCGTTTTACAGCAAAGATACCACAAAATCGCACTATTTGATGTTGATTTTTTTCAAAATTTTGCGTAGGCATACCCCTATAGGTCCCTGCTGTTGAATGGTTTCTTTGAAATCTGAGCACCCCCTTTAATTTATTTCTGGATACGCTACTGAACGTCTTGTGTTTGCTGCAGAGAGTGGATGAATCGACATAGATATGAATAAGAGTGCATTATACACTGTTGAACTGTTGAGCTGTTGCTCGCCTAGTTTTTAATGGCATTGTGATCTGGTGATCGGTCATCGGTGGGATACTCCTATTAATGAACATACAGATACAGGCCAACTGTTTTAAATCTCGCCAAAACATCAACACCGCCACTTTTTTGTGAATCACACCACCGAAATACCCATACACGGCATAACCAGAGGGTACTTAGCGGTTGGTACCCGCCAAACAGTCACCAGATGGCACTGTGGTATACGCCCATACTGTACTCGAACCTCACTTGGCGACTGTTCAGCATGCAGGGGTACCTAACCAATTAACTGTAGACTAGCCCGGACACGGTCCGGGATTGGCATTGTAGTCAGTATTAAAATTCCCGAACCTGGTCCGGGAAAGGCATGGGAAGGGTTAACAATACCTCTTCAGTACTATGTCATTGTCACGGTTTACAGTGAACCAGCTATTGGCAATATGTCGATTTTATTATTTAAAAAACAAATAATATTTTTTTAAACATGATAAGCTCAATAAATACACATATTTAACTCAAATGTTAACAATGATCCAAGTCATTTGGGAATTTTTAAGAAAAAATGCAAACGCATACCCGACTTATAATTATTCTAAAATTCAAATATACTATAAATTGCAATAATGTATCTCGATGTATCATCATGTCAAGTATTCATACTTGACATGTTCTGCAGCGCGTACTGGATATGTCACTTTGTGGTTGCCGAATTCTTAAGTTATTATCATTATCACACACACTGTAAGCTTCCAGACGTGTTCTTTAATCCCAGTTAGAGCTACAGAGTGACATTTTATTTGTGGTTTTGTTTTAATATATGATGTTTTATCACTTTCCAATTAACTAACAATCAATGAAAGTTGTGACATTTCGTGTCAATGGGGTGACACATATTATAATAATTATTGACTAACAGTTATACCATATCAAAATTATTTTTATAATTATCGAAAATCAATGTTAATATTTAAAAAGAAAAAATTGTTTGCATGTGCAACCATGCACACAACAACATTAGAGACACAAGTATATATTTATTTCCGTTATATATATCACTTGTGAAAATAGAGCACAATGTTAATGATATATCATTTGTCATTAGCAAAATAAATTGGATCACATAGCAGGTGGATTATTGGCTCGTACCGAACCAATTTTAGTACAAGAAAATATTTAATCCGCTTTGTACAAGCTTTACTTTATTTAGGTTTTTTTATTATTTTTTTAATTCCATGATTTATTCAATCCTCTATATTATCCAGATTAGTTGGTATAAACATATTTTTATTGACGAATTACAGCAGTGCCAAAACAAGCTTGTAGTACCATTTTCCTCTTATTATGGGTATATATATGGATGCCTCGGCTGTGGTGAAGCAGCTGACCACATGATCACCAAAAACAAAACGGACTTCTCTATCCCATTTTCTTTGCCACATACATGGTATTGTTTGATATATTTTTGTATTGTGTATGTTTTTCTGTATTAGTGAGGCACACAGCGGGACCAAATATGTCAAAACTTTGCTCAATATGGCCTAAGTCTGAACGATTTACCTTCTAAGGCATACAAATATTACAAATGTGTCTAATCAGTGTAATGATAATATCAAACTCTTTACAAAATAAGCAATAAGAAACGTGTTTCTGTTTGTGAGTATTATAAATAAAATGTATGCATGCTTCTATTTAAGCTAGATATGATTTTATGCAGTAACTATTCAAATTTGAATTATGTGACATGATAGATAAATATAATTTATATTAGAATAATTTACTTCATTTTTGTTTAATTTACCATTTTCACACACGATTTAATTTAAAAAAATTACAATAAAATTATAAAAGATAATTGAGATAATTGCATGCGAGTGTTGACACTTTTATTATTATAAATGATCTATTCGCTCAATATAATGCAGCTTATCAACTCTTATCTTATAGCCCAAACTGTCTGAAACAAAAGGTTTCAGTCACTGATTGCGACGGTACAAATAAGTGTAGTAATTCATATGGGCGCTCACGGCTGAGGCTTGGCCACAGTTTATCATTTCAAAAATAGCTTCTTTAGAATCAGTAACATTTCACTTATATATAGCCATTTTAAGCTTGTTTTCAACTACGTCGTTAACATTTTGTGGGGATGTTTTCAAAATTAGTGTGTAGATCGCTCTCACGCATCGCCATGATAACAAACATTGATTTCCCTGTTCAAACAAATTTCACAATCCACGCCCACATCTTCGCGGTGTACAGTTGTCCACGATTACACTTCATAGACCCCTTCAATATAAACAGAGCAAAACATAGTTTTCACCTTTTTTTCAGGGGGCTCCCATTTTAATATTAAAGAGGATATATTGAAGTACACGTCCCCAAATTTTTACAGCTTAATCATTTTTTAAAACTATCAGGTCTAGATGTCGAGCTTATTTCATATACTATCAGCGCTGTAAGGGTTAATATGTTATTGCCACATGTATGTACAATAAACATTTATTTAATTTCATTGATGTAATAATATTTAATTGAAATAATCATGCGAGATAGGGAAGCATTTAATCAGCAAAGACAATTTAACCTTTACTTCTTACCATGTAAATGTTTCTTCTAGTCCAACAGTTTATTTGAGTAAATAAGATACATTCATAATAATTATCAATAATACTAAAATCAATACTGCGCAATAAAATCTCAGAAAATGATGATGATTTAATATATACTTTTTATGACGCACAACAACATCTGAGATAATACAAAATGCATTAACGAGGACCGTCTGCAGACGTCCGAATCTAACGTACATAGACGTCAGACGGTCCCTGCGCTAAAAAAAATAAAAACATTATAATTGCCGTACACCAATAACATAGGTAGGGACAACTCAGATGAAGTAGAAAGAGCTAATGAAGACATTTTTGATGATTTCAAATTGAAACAAATCAATAATATCTTGGTTAGCTCGTTCTGCCTTACTTGAGTACCTATGTTATGGGTCTACTGCCATTATAATTTTTTCTAAAAAAAATTTAGCGCGGGGACTGCCTTCAGACATCTGAATTTGACGTCTGTAGACGTTAAATTCATACGTCTACAGACGGTCCCCGTGCTGAAAGGGTTAATGCATTTTGTATTATCTCAGATGTTATTGTGCGTCATAAAAAGTATATTTTAATTCATTATTTTATTATCTCATATTTTATACGTAATTTATTTTAGCGTTGTAAAGGATACTATTTCATTGTTATATGTATCTACAGTAAAATCTCAGATAAGCAAATATTTAATTAATTCGATTGGTATATTAGTACTTAATTGCGATAGGCATGCATAGATGTGTGTATAATTTTGTTTGGTAAATCACTGATTTGAAAATAAAGAAGTTGATACTTGCAATGTCTTAAAAAATATTTTGATTTGCATTTCCATCAAATATAACAAAAATATGTTATAATGGTGATTTTTTCCTAATGACTCCACACAATTATGAGTGTCGTCTAGTAGTAGTCCATGGATAATTATGAAAATTTAGCTATTTTCATGATTTGCTTTCAAGTTTCTATTGCCATCAACTTCCTTAACCTAATGCTAAATGGTTAATTGCTGGCAACATAACACACCGGTTTGTCATCTTCAGCTCCTTAGGATGACATCAATTTCCGTTTTTAGTTTTGTAATGAAGTAGTGTATCCCCCAGATCATGATTTTTTTCAGAGTTTTTAGATTTAAAAAAAAATTATCAACATTTCTATACTTTATTTTCAAATCAGTGATGTACCAAACAAAATTATACACACATCTATGCATGCCTATCGCAATTAAATACTAATATACCAATCTAATTAATGAAATATTTGCTTATCTGAGATTTTACTGTAGATTTACTGATATAATACAAAATGTATTAACCCTTCCAGCACGGGGACTGTCTGTTGACGTTAAGACGCCTGATTCTAACGTCTGTAGACGTCAAATTCAGACGTCTATAGACGGTTCACGCGCTAAAAGAATTTAAACAAATTATAATTGCCCTACACCCATAACATAGGTAGCCTACCCAAATGAAGCAAAACGATGTAACCAAGACATTAATCTTTTTTTTCAATTTGAAATAATCATAAATATTTTCATTCGCTTTTTCTGCTTTATTCGCTTCATTTTTAATTCTTTCCGCGCAGGGACCGCCTTTAGACGTCTGGGCGTTAGACGTTTAGGCTATATACGTTATATCAGAAATGCATTATACATTTCTGGTTAGATTCAGACGTCTACAGACGGTCCCCGTGCTGAAAGGGTTAATACATCATTTATTATCTCAGATGTTACTGTGCGTCATCAAAAGTAAATATTAATTCATCATTTATTTTCTCAAATTTTATTGCGCAGTATGGATTTTAATATTATTATTTTGAATGTATCTTATGTAGGGCCTACTCACATTATCTGTTGGACCAATAATCACAAAATTGTCTCGTCGGTTGACGGATGACAGCATATTAGGATCAATGATTTCATCATCAATGTAATGGTCATCATCCAACTCAACAACGAATATGAATTTCCCTGTGTCTTCTTGCTATGTTGTGCAAAACACAGCAAGCCACAATTTGTTTATTATTATAATCAAGCTGGTGCTTAATTTGGTGGGGAGGCCAAAGTGCAAACATGCAAATCGTCTTAAAAATTGTTTTAAAACGCCAAACAATCTCTCTATAATGTTTCGGGCCATTATATGAGACCGATTGTAATGCCGTTCATTATCTGCTGTTGGCCTAGCGATTGGCGTGAGGTACAGCAAGCATGGGTACCCGGAATCCCCAAGCAACAGTCCTCTTGTACGCTCATCCTCATACATTGCTCCCGGGAAACACGACACTTTGCGCCGTTGATGAGTTAATGTTGTGCCGTGGTCTGCCCCGGAGTGCCAGATGATACTCCACTCATCGATGTAGTTGTTTTTGAAAATTAGAAATCCGAACATATTTATTGTGCTAGTCGAATGGACCCAGTGTAATGCTTCTTTTGACAACCAATAAGAAACCTCGTTACATCATTCACGGGGTGCCCAAGGACACTTTAATTATCTTGCATACACCACAGCGGGCTGTATAACTCTAATTTTCCTTTATTTCGTTCGCCATGGTGTATCGAAGGCACAAAATTAGCGGCTCCACGCCCCGTCACGGGACATGGGAGAGGATTTAACTGTTATTGCCCCGTCACGGGTAATCCAACGCCCTTTTCTTGCCTTGTGTGCCCCGTGACGGGGCAAATAGACCCGGCCTTTTAATATTTTAACCAAGGGCAGGAAGAGGTCATGAGCAATGTGTATTATAATCAGACAGTTTAGTTGTCATTATTTTGTTTACGTCCAAATAAGCTCAGTTATTTCTGAAGTTAGAAGTTTGTAATAATAAGATATATAAGTTAAAAGCTAGAGGTAAAACGCTATTAATTAGCAGTAAAAAGTTGCAAGTAAGATCTTATAACTTAGAAGATTAGGATAAAAGATAAAAATAAGATGTCAGAAGCTAGAAGTAAAAATTAGAAGCTAGAAGTGGGAAGTCAGAAGGACGACATTAGAAATTAGACGTTAAAAGAAGTAAGAAGTGAAAAAACACGGTGCCTCAGTCGTGTAATCACACTTAAACAAATTTAAAATATGTGATATTTTATTTTGTAGTTGAAGCTATAACATGACATTGTAATTATTAGTTAAATTAATAAATGACACTTAAGACTTTATGTTTCTCTGAAAGTTATGCATGGATAGCGCGTGTCAGGCGGTAGTGTTGACTACCATTCCAGGGGACCCCTGACGATTTTCAAAGCTATACGTTAGAAGTAAGAAGTCCCTTCCAGGCTTTCTTAATTACGGGATATTATCTTTGGAGTGCTTGATACCTCAAACTTACTGCAGCTAATTCCAAGTACAAATGTGACCTGTAGTTTCTCAAATTATACAAAAATAATAAATATCGTAACTGTTGTCATCTTAGTTTGTGAATTACAGTGAAATACTACATGAAATAATAAGTACAAAACTATATGTCATAAATAATCATACAGTTAATGTATTTCAAGTCCCAGCTTCAGTCAGGTCAATGCCCTCCAAACACAAACCGTTGGCCCAATGCTTTTTAATGCTGGTCCACCGTCTACTACTACGTCATTTGAATTGGTTAGTTCAGATTACGTCGTACTCTTTTGTCTATTGAGAGGGCAGGTTTACATGCCAGTCTGGACCAACTTATTGTCGGGGGGCATTTTTATGTAGATTTTTGATAATAATTATGATTATTTGCTCAAAAATTTTATCTTCTGATTCAAATTGAAGTATATGTCAAGCCGAACTCCGGGTCCTTAATTGAACATGAATTCCGAAAAAAACAAAATGGCCGCCAAGCGCAAATCAATACCAGTAGTCATATTTATATTTGGCTCCGAAGATGAGAGATATTGAGCCATTTTTCAATTAATTTCATCTGACCAGACTCAGTTGTAAAATAGAATACCAGTATTTATTCAGGAATAGGCTTGTAAGCCTTGTGCCATATACATTAGCCCGGCAATGGATGGAGTTCACTAGTCCTCCGTCCAGCAAAGAACCACTGCTAAAAGTCGTGGCTAGTTTTTGACGAAATAAAAATCATAGGAAGAGAAAATTTAAGAAAATAAAACATACCTCCTAAATTCTCTGTATCTCAGCGGGCATTCGTGATGGAATGATGACAAGCTGTCTGTACACGTGCTTCCACACATCGCAAAAACACATTTCCAACAATTATACAAAACTGATAACCAAGTTTACCCTACATCTAAATCGGTATGAGTACAACGCAGATATTCCCACATTCCAAAATATTCCCACATTACAAAATATTCCCACATTACAACAACCAATAGCCCATAATATATAGTCTATTTATTTCCATTCGAAACGTTATCGGTGGTTTTGCAATGGTCCAATCATGGACAAATCCCAGCAGACGCAAGACGTTGAATCAATGTTAGTTTAGAGTTAGTCCATCGTCTAAGACGTTGTACCAACGTTAAACCGACGTTCAACGTCTTGTGTCTGCTGTGATGTTATCTATGTGATGATACACAGACTCGAATTTGCAGCCATGGATAATACATTATAATCTGGTCCCACTTGTTTGATTGTATTAGGTGTATACAAGACATTTACCCTAAAGTTGACATTAATCACACATCTTTTCTTTCAAGCTCGTCACCATAAACCTTTTACCACCACATGCATAACGTGGTGTATAGTTACCACATGCATAACGTGGTGTATAGTTACCACATGCATAACGTGGTGCATAGTTACCACATGCATAACGTGGTGTATAGTTACCACATGCATAACGTGGTGTATAGTTACCACATGCATAACGTGGTGTATGGTTACCACATGCATAACGTGGTGTATAGTTACCACATGCATAACGTGGTGTATAGTTATCCAGAGACATTTTCAATATTTCAAATCGTTTGCCTCGGTACTGTCTCCAGTTCTAGACATAAGCCCCGAAGTGACAGGAAGATGAAAAGCCATCTAACGCCCCTAAATCATCCGTGTCCCGACTTCACAGGTGCTGCAGGGCGGGGGCCCTAGGGTAGTGGTCAGCACCGCTGCCTTTCACGCCAGAGTTCGGGGTTCGGTTCCCGGTCTCGGCGGTTTCAAAGAAACAAAAATGTTTCTTCCCCATCCACGTGTGAAAGTCAGTATTGTGGTGAGCCTCCGTGACCGAGAGGTGGCGTGCTCGGCCTCAGACCGCCAGGGCTCGAATTTCGAATCCTGTGTCTGGAGGACAGTGTCATCTCAATCATCTCACCATCCTCAGGAGGTTCTCCTGGCCCAGTTTAGCCTATATGTGCACAAAAGTGGCCTAAAGCCCGATTCATTTCATTTCACAGGTGCTGCAAGTCCAAATCAGGTCCATTTTCATTCCGCATGTGACTAGTCGGTGGGCTGATATCTATAAATTTGAATGACAATTATGTTTCTTGGTCTCATTTTGAAGATAAATATATTATCTTTCATTTGAGACCGGGTAACCCTCTGAGAAATTGTCTGAAATAAGTATTTTGAAGCCAAATAGATACCTACCCTCTGGTATCTGAAGTAATGAAAAATAGTGTTTCATAATTTTTTCACGGGGTGAAATTCGGGTTTAATTCAAACAAAATGTATTAATTCTAACATAAATTGATGCTGAAGCATAAAAAAATGGTGCAATTTTTTTTGGTAAGCTCAAATTTTACTTCATGGACCCTTGAACCTCTAGGGGTTTGATATTTTTGATTACTTAAAAAAACGTATACCAGTCAAATTAAAGGGATTTTCCAAATAACACCAATGCAATGTCATACGTTGTCATATACCCTGGCATATTTGTTACATTATTACATCGGACAAAAATGTCAGAGAAGGTTAAAATTAAGAAAAATATCCGCGTATATAAAAATAGATATGTGGTGAAATAACTTACATATACTGTTTATTTGAAAATGGTAATACTTCAAATTATATGTTTATGCATGAGCTCATATGTATTGATAAAATTACATTTAGTATATTTATGTAAACATTTACATAAATAAATATAAATTAACCCTTTAAGCGCCCAGTCGGATAGAAATTTGTACCCACTTGAAGTTATGTCCTCCCGCTCTCTAAAAACTCAACATTAGGTGTGGTTTTTTTCATTTTTACATAATGTGCGTTGATAAAAAATAATAAAAAAAATAATAGTTGTGATTTATGATAAATGGGTTACATTATTTTTTAAAAGTAAATTGAGAAGAACAACTAACGACATTTGAAATTTACGGGGTATCATTATGATGTTTTAATGTGAGAATATGGACTGTTTTGTGAGGACATGACACCCTATGCTTAAGTGGGGTACTGGGATAATTGCCAAAAGTAGTACTTTTTACCCCCATCCGGAGAGGGTCACAGGGATCTGTTTTGTCTGTCCATGCCTTACAGCATGCCTCCACGAGTTTAGCCATAATCTTCGGGCAGATTGCCAGTGGTGTACACTGGTTCCTCCGTTCGACAACGGTGCTAATGCAGCTACCGTATCAGTACAGGCGCTGTCAGCAGGGCAGGCACTGGTGTCGGCCGTGGTTGCCTTGAAACGACCGGCAGTAGAGTGTTAGACATTATGTTACTTACGTGGGATGAATGGAGTTAATGACCCTTAGGTATTGTTACTGGGGACTATATTACCCGAGGATAACGGAGCTGTGCGAAATGCCACGGAGCTTCAGCATTAAATTGCATAGCGAAACCCACCATGCCCTTTCACCCCACCCTCACATCATCATCTGTACATGAACATTTATTTCTTCAATTGCCTACAATTTTTTTTATCGTTTTACAACGCCACTTGAATGACCATTTGTGCCGAAAAATGACGCAAAGCAATAATTTACTACTAACTATGTTTAAGTGGGAACAATTATGTCATTTACCAACAATATTTTGTGCTACAATGTTGGGTAATGGTATTAAATTGACACAATATAATATTATCGTTTAATAAAACTTTTGTATGTGTCATTTTACTGTCAGGGTGTGATATTTCAATGTCAGCATAAGTTTTTGCAGAACACGATATAGCTACATCATACTGCATTATACACATGATACAGGAAATGTCAGGATATCACAATATAAAGATGTCCTGGATAGCCTATTTGGCAGTACTCGGCTCTAAGGGATATTCTATCTACGATATGGCATATTACCCATGTTCAGTATATGACCATAAATGTCGGTATATGTCATTTTAATCACATTTTAATATTCACATGTCATAAAAAGTTTAGGATATTTTCAAAATATAGAACTATAATCCCAAAACACGACATTAAAATAATTAGATATGACAGCGCAATGTAAAAATCTAAAATCACAAGTATATATTATGATATCATATATCGCATCATAATGACAGTGCATTATGCATATGGCGATATAATTTCAGGATATGGCATTATTTTGTCAAGATAACATTTTGTATTGTTGGGATATATCATAATAGCAGCACAATATGCCAAGATGTTGTCCTACAGTCAGTGTGGGACTATGGTGTGACCTGTTATGTAGATTCTGTTAACCCGAAATATGCTTTTCTATATGCTTGAGAAATACATTATGCACACCCTTTAAATACTACGTACCTCTGTTTTGCGGTTCAGCGACTATGGTTATTAACGGGAAAGGCAATTCGTGGGTAGGCCTAATCATTATATCCCGCTGATGAGCTATTTTACATCCTAGATTACCCTTTTCACTCGAAAATAATTCATCCGTTTTGCACAAATTACAAGCTTTCTTTCTTTTTCGCATTCGCATCAGGAGCGGTATTTGTGAACATGAGTGTTTTCTAAGAACACAAATGATTAACATAATATTGCCCGGTTTCTGGTGCATTTGGATAGGCCTACTTATGTGTGTACGGTTGAATTAATAACCATATTTTAGTTTATCTTTTTTATATTGACTAATGTTATTCTTGAAAACCGAATTAACGCTATCCACATGTACATGTCCGCTTGTTCTTCTATTTTCTCCAGGCCGGTGAACGATTTTTAGAGCTACAAGGGAATATTGTACCTCCTTTCTAACTAGTGACGTCGCGCATGAAGGTTTTTTTTAACCCTCATCCTTAGTTCCGGGAAAACCTCATGTGGATTAACAATTTGGGTTGTACGTACCACCATTCAAACTTATTTTAATGTTTTTCTTGAGCAAAGTGGGCACCAGCAGAAAAAATGGCGATTTATGTGCACATGGTTTAAGTAATGATCGTTCAAGTAGTCATTAGAAGTGGTTCTAGCTAGACAAAAAATGAAGGTGTTAGAACATATTAAATATCATACACCCCCCCCCCCCCCCCGATTTTGAATGGTCTAGAAAAAAAATTAAATCTTTTTTTAAAAATGACACCTTTTCTTCTAATCAGCATAAATAATTATGTTAGAATTAAAAAAACTCTTTTTGAATTAAATTTAAACATCATCTTTTAATTCAGATACCAGTGGGTCGACGGTATCTGTTTATTTTAGACAAATTGTTCACAATAATGTAACCCTTTGGTCGTCAATCTATTTAATCGTTTTAAATTTTGATCAGCACACATAACTGTAAAAAATTAGGAACACACATAATGATGTATTTTGGTGTAGCTAGACATAACTTAAAGCAGGTACAAATTTAAATTTGACTTTGTGCTTAAAGGGTTAACTTACATTTATTTACATATAATGTATATATAAATATAATAAATGTACTTTTATCAACACTTAGGAACTCATATGTGCAGCACAGCATATAATATAACACAATACTGTCATTTCCAATACAGTAAAAGCTAGGCTATTTTACCCCAATTCATTTTTGTCGTACAATGATATTTTGTTCCATATTAACCTTTTCGAGCATTTTTTGTCAATGTTATCTAGTCTAACTATGCAACATATATATGACAAGGCAAAAATGAGAAGGTATGACATTACACGATCCCTTCAATTTGATGTGCTATGGTAAGACGGCTATTTTTAAGTAATCAGAAATATCAAACTTCTAAACGTTAAAGGGTGTAAAAAATAAAAATTCAACATTATTTTAAACATTACACCCTATTTTTTTCGATTTCAAATCAATGTATGTTACAATTAATAAAGTATTATTGAAATAAACTCGAATTTTATATTGTGAAAACTTCTCAAACACTTTTTCGTCAGATTCAGGTACCAGAGGGTAGGTACCTATTCGGCTCTAAATTACTTCTTTCGGACAACTTCTCAGAGGGTTACCCGGTCTCAAATGAAAGTTAAAATATTTATCTTTAAAATGAGACCAAGAAACATAATTGTCATGAGAGTTAGGCGAACTTTGTTATTTTGGCCCCTTTTGAAATATAGCCCACCGACGAATTAGTAAGTGTATCAACTCCAGGGTTCAAATCAGATCGCGTTAGATCAATTATTGAGCAACGAAGCAAGAAATGAGTAATGTCCTCATGCAGTCCTGCAACAGACGACATTTCAAATGACGTGCTGTAATCAGTCAGTATTCTTGTGTAGATTTAACCAACCATACACACAGCTCAATTAAAATATATATTATTTTAAACAAAAGACGACGTAACGTGGGTGCTCTACTGTCCACTGATGCCCCTGACAAAGTGTAGATTTAATTGTTGAACAGTCGCGCTACCATGGCTACTAGCCCATGTTTTCCGCCAAGCGATTTTTAGACATTCATAAACATACGGAGGTCTAATTAAAGTTGCAAATTTCCTTTTACCTGCCTTTTATATTCATAGAGCGGTGGTAGAGATCAGAGATACGAGGATAGCAATGATTTGTTTCAACACCTCTTTCTTAAGGCCAACCCTTGGAACTCCAAGGACACATTGCAAATTCAAAATATCACTTTTCAGGTTCCCATCCAGACATCTGTACAACAGAATGTAATTGGTAGGCTAAAAAGGACTCACTAATATGAGTTCCTAATGCCATTATATTGCTCTCAGCACCCTTCGGGTGCTAGAGTTCCTCTCAATTAATCGTTTCGTTCTGTCAATCAAGCATACCGGTGTAAAGTCTGAAAATATACCCCCTCTCAGATTATACCCGGGTAGATTGTGGGCGCCCCAGAGTCTACCCCGGGGTAGATCCTGAACTATACCCCCGGGGTAGATTACGGTGGCTCCCTCAATCTACCCCTCCCTCCCAGGATCTACCCTTTACTTTATTTACAGTGGATGGTAAATGCAGACCAATAAGGGGTGAAAATGATATAGAAGCTAAATGAAATCAATTAAATTGTGCACTGCTTATGGGGCTATTTTATCACACATAACAGTTCACTAGTGGTCACCAGTACAGTGTCTCCACTTGATAACCCAGTGAAACATAACAAATCGTCGCCTCGGAGCTAAAGGATCCTATCTGACACTCGTCAGAGTGGCAGATAGGATCCTTTAGCTCCGAGGCGACGAAATGTCCATTCAACAAAGACTGTACGGTGACACTGTGCTGATAAAACTACTGTACCAAAAGACAGTAGCTGCTTACTTATCTGGTGAACCGAGTACTGCATTTTCGCTTCGCGTGGCAGAGTTGTGGATTTTGGGTTCATGGTCAAATGTGAAATCACAGATTTGTTAAAATTATATGGGTGAATGCATCTTCTGTGCTGGATAAACGATATTATGTATACGGATGTGTAGTGAAAACCAGTCACATATAATTTACTTGGACAATATTGACCAAAAAAATAGTGATGTTATCTTTTCCGTTTTCTTCACTAAAATGTGGGTGGGGTTCAACAAAATTGCGTTAATTATGCCACAAAATCAATTCATGGTGATTCAATGTAAAAACTATTTTTTCATCATCGATCACTTTGAATTGCCCCTGATGGCAGGCACTGTAATGAGATATCTTTCGACCATAAAAATGCCACATATAATTATTGTACCTGACATTCTACACTGCGTACTCGGTCTTCTTAGCACAAAAGGCACATCATTAAATTACCTGAATTAGCTCCAAGGTGTTTGTTTACCATGTTGTACAGACCTTTTCAGCGCGGGGACGTCAGCATCTGAAGCAAAAAGTCAATCCCCGTACTGAAGGGTTGACATATTCACATTTGTCGTAGACCTGTAAAAAAGATATATATACTTTTTGTCAAGTGATAGGTAATTCTATAATCTGGAATAAGGCAAGAAACACGAAAGATTGATGAAAAACAGCTTAATTGCTTACATTTTCAACATATTTCCTGAATTTTCCCTTTAATGTATCGATATAGAAATGTGTGCCGGTCGAAGAATGACATCTCAGCTATAAGAAAAAAATATGACCCTAAAACCGGCACACTGTCTTATGCTCCGAAAATGGTTTTGAACGTAGCACTGTTCAACTAATATTTACATCACCAGGTAAATACGACATGAACTTGAGCAGGCCTGCAAAAACAATTATACTCCTTCCATTCACCAGAGGGGGCTCTAATTTTGAGTCCTAATTTATTTACTTGAATACGTAACTTTCTGAAATTACACATTTCAAATAGACTTGTCTATTAAAATGTTTTTGTCAACTGTCGGCCTGATGACTTTTACCAAATAGCTAGCCCTGGATAAAGTTGCCCGGGCCTTCCGGTATTGTCAATCGCTCACTATCTCCCGGCAAGTATCGAATGTATTTCTTTTCGGTAGTGATTAGCTCAGCTGTCAAATTGCGAATATTTTATGCGATTTGCTACACAAATAAGTGTTTAGCGAATGTTTTTTGCGAATCTATATTCCCGTCATCTTTGACGATAGCGACACACGCTCACAAACTACGAGGGCTGACTGATCAGTCAAACGACGCTACGGCGACACTACGGTGCCATCAAAAGCCAAACAGTGGCAACTGCTTACTGAATGTAGGCTATGCTTACTGCTGTTTGCCGAAATTTGATAGCAGTTTCTGCTCGGGAGTCTGGATTGAAAAGAAACGATTAACTGCTTTTACATGTTTTACAGCGACTGGAGTAGTTTAACCAATGTTGTTTTAAAGCTGGATCAGCGTAACAAACGCAACAGCCAACAGTTTTCTGAATGCCGTGATCCCGAGCCGTTATGCTTCCGTAAAATCACTGATGTGCGGTGTCACAAAAATCGTTGTTATTATTATACAAAAGTTATAATTATATAAACAAATAAAAACTGTTTTCAAAATTAAGTCGAGGGTCGAGGGTCGTGAGCCGTTATGCTTCCGTAAAATCACTGATGTGCGGTGTCACAAAAATCGTTGTTATTATTATACAAAAGTTATAATTATATAAACAAATAAAAACTGTTTTCAAAATTAAGTCGAGGGTCGAGGGTCGTGGGTCGAGGGTCGTGGGTCGAGGGGCGAGGGGGTCGAGGGGGTTTTCGAGATAATTGAGGATAAACAATTTTAATGATTAGGTTATATGTTATCTGGTATTATTCCGGCCTGTTTTCACGATGTAGGCCTAGGAGCAGATGAGCAGGCTGTTCAGACAAGTAATTTTCAGCCACTTGAAGTTGTGTCTCGCGGTTCAGTGTAGTAGTAGTAGGCCTATAGTATAGCTGTATGTACCACGGTAGGGGGGCGAACGGGTAACGCTCTGACGACGCTGACTCAGTAACTGACAGGCCAGGGGAAGCATTGTAATTAGGGGGCCAAACGGGTAAGGGGCCGAACGGGTAAGGGGCCGAACGGGAGGGGGCCGAACAGGTAAGAGGCCGAAACGACCTGATACCGCTCACATATGTGCAACTATGATCGTAACCAAGTAGAGGTTGCATATATTTATCATGTTGCAAAATTTTATGACACTATAGAGAACATACTAAAAGTACCTATGTATACCTGACAGAAACATGCGTCATTCCGACAAATTTCAGTGATATTATATAATACTTGACAACGACGTCATTGCAAAGAGGTAACATTTTTGTTCATGATGATTGAGCAAAACACATCCCATCCAATGACATTGTAGGGAGAAAAAACTGAAAATACGCCAGTTGATCAATTGCAACTAGGCTACCTGAAGACAATTGACAACACATGATTGTTGTCTTAGTCAAATGCCCACTATTTTCCATGAATTTTGCAGACGTTATTTTCTAGAGAAACCCAACAATCTCGTAAAATTATATTGACTTCTTCATAAGACCATTTGACATACCCATAGTAAATTGCTAAGCATGTCAATTGTGTATCCAGAATTACATTGCATGTCAAATTATCTAATTTATTGTATGCTTAAAAAAATGTAATCTATTTAATTTGTTTTTATCATTTTCATTTTTGGTGGAAATAAAGTAGCCCTGTACCGATACAATTAACCTTTATCTTGAAAGTGAATTTATTCAAATTTTCAACCACATTAGATTGTATATCGCTGCCGCGATCCACAAATTCAAGTGGAATAAAATTGCTCATGTGACCCAATCTGGCAAAAAGAGTCGTAAGTGGCATATTATAGATCCTGAATCTATATAAAATTACATTTAAAATGATATATCACACAACTCTGTAGCGTGGTTAGGGGCCTATTTCTGAAAATATTACTCCGCCAACTCAGAAAAATACGTAAGTTTGAAATTGTGTCGTTTAAAAAAATAGCCTGTGAATTTGAAAAAGGCAATTTGTGCATTTTTTGCAAAGAACACACAATTATTGAATTAAAATTAGAGAAATAAAATAAGTCTTCAATTAGATCCCATGTTTTATGAGGAGTTTAGTGTCATTTCCTCTAGATTTACTCAGACCATGTATGTCACAAAAAGAATATCCATAATCTCATTCATGCAAGGAGCGTGCGGCATGCATGACCCTGATGACTCGCGAGGCAGTCATGCTTCTGGCCATTGCGCCACGTCCCCTACTCTATGTCTATTCGGTGCTTATCATGCTTATTCGCTCCTTGTCTTGAATACTTGACCCAATTTTCAGATTTCTTCATATATAAAATAATGTGGTGTTGCTCATGAAAAACTTCTCAACGTAACCTCCTAATTTTGTGTTTCGTGTAAATGATCATGATGTAGAGCCTACTTGAACGTGTTTTCAGAGGGATAATAAGAAACTGGAGTCTTTTTTTCCTTGACTAACTGTTAAATGGCGGATCTTACCTTATTAAGGTACATTTTGATTTGAGCTTCGGATGTCCTGAAAAATGTAGGCCTACCTTTTTCTTCAGTGCGGTTTGTAATATTGTACAGCGAAACATATTAATTGTAAAAAAGTAAAAAATTCTCCCAGGCGGGGAATCGAACCCCGGTCTCCCGCGTGACAGGTTGGGATACTCACCACTATACTACCTAGGAAGATGTCAAGCCTTGGTGAACGGCTTTTTCTAAAGCAGAGCACACTCTACTAAAAATACAACCTTGAAATCCTTAAACTTCATGATGTACAGCTTAATCAGGGACACCCTTAAACAAGCTCCCAAGTTCCGAAGTTCTTAAGTTCCGGGAACTTCAAGTTCCCAATTTTCAAGTTCCGTGAACTTCAAGTTCGGAAATTCGAAAATAATTAAAAAAATTGATTAAAATATTATTGACAAAAATCGTTTTTGGTCGGAAAAACATTTTGGTTCCCATTATTAATTTTAAGTGCTGTAGACTAAAGCTAGTTTTAATATTTAGTTTTAATATATATAGACTAGGGCCTAGTTTTATATTTATATTTTGTTTATAGGCGATCTTGGCAAACATACGGTGGCTTTTTAGGGCCACCACAAATACAAGTTAGAAGTTGTGGAAATACAAGTTATAGTTGTCGCAATGCAAGTTAGACCTGTAGAAATACAAGTTAATGTTGTTGAACTACATCTTAGCTCTGTTGAAATACATGTTAGAATTGTTGAATAACAAGTTAGTGCTTATTAAAATTAACATGTATTTCGACAACACTATCTTGTATTTTAACAACTCTCAACTTGCATGTCGCGAAATACAAATTAATTTTGTCGAACATCATGTTAGCCTTTATACCATGTTTTTTTTCAAATGACAGTATTTTCTTAACTTGTATTTCCACTCTTCGGCTAACATGTTGTTCAGCAAGTTTTCACTTCTGTGAAACTACACGTTATCTGACCTTGAGGAAGGGAAGATATGTAATCCATGTCGCGGGGCCAAAGACATGTGCAGGACACATCAAACTGTCCTGTTAATCATTCCCAGCAAACACGAGACACTGAACCATTGCTCTTACAACGTTGGGTCATCGACCGGCTGACACATACCAAACACTAGGCGTTCCCCAAGGCCAGGTCAATGTTGTCTTGTCATCTGCGACGCTGAACCAACATTGATCAAACGCTTGATGAACTTCTCCCGTTTGCTAGGCTGTTGCGTTTGTCCTGTGAATCGGGTCAAACATATTGAAGGGACACATTTGCGCGATTTTAATTCCGACAAGAAAGTTTGAATCCACACACCACAAGAAAAACAAGCTACTGGGCATTGTTTAGAAGTAGCGTTAGATCTACATGCAGGAGTACATGGTGATATATAATGCCAAACTAAGACGGATTCTACAAGATGTCTTGCTCATGAGCGAAATTTAGACGAACAGCCATCGCCATAGGAAAATAATAATATATGCCTCTGGTGCTGTCGTCTCAAAGCTGTGGACTTGACAAAATGTACCATTTTCAATGTGAAAATGTAAAATTACTAAAAGATTTCTTATTATTTAGCCATTTTTCATGTTAAAACTATTCAATACATGATTAACCAGATACAAGTATTAGAAAGATACAACATCAGTAAATAATTATATTTGCGGTAATCTGCAAGAAATAATCGTTCAACATCAGAAATCAATAAAATTAAGGTGACAACGCCCCCTCCCAGTTTATGGCAACGCGCCTCCTCACAGTGCAGTGTATGTGTACATGATGTCAATATGGGAATATTCTAATCTAACAGTTACATTATTTTTTTAAACACTGTTAAATGATCTGCAATATTAATGTAGGCTTCATTATGTATTATCAGTAGTTTGCTAAAACAGTATAGATTCAGATATATATACACATCGATCCACTGTTAGTTTTTTATACTGTCCATGTCGGGCGAAATTTCGAGGTTTTACCTTGACACCGCATGGCTATTGGTCATATGCTTTATGATTATTATAAGCACCACCTTATCAACGATTTTATTAGTTTATGATATGTAACGTTAATTAACCCTTTAAGCCCTTAAGATGCATTAAAGCATCATTTTACACCATTGAAAACATACTTGATTTTCTCACAAATAAGGGGTTTAGAAGGACAATTTTGATGAAATTGTTCTATGAATACATGGTAATTTTCTTAAATTTCTCACCCACATCAAATCAACTTTATCTACTACAAGTCGAGAATTGCGACAGCAATTCGCGGCTTGTAGTAGATGAAGATGACAATGATAAATTCAGGCCTGACAGGGCTAAGCATTGAGGCTATCCCAGCAAACACACGCCATTGACCCAATATAGTGACGATGTATTTGTTTGCTGGGATGTCACGTTTTTTGCCGAGTAGCTGCCACTATCGAGTTATTCGGTATCATGGGTATGGACATGTTACGCCTCTCTTCAACACGATAATATTTGGCGAGATTATGTCACCAATTACTTCTCAGATTCTCGTGTCAATGAAATGCCAGAAACGAACCCTCACCTCACGATTGTCATTCATTAATTAGTTTTATTTTAGTTGTATTAATTTTTCATTTATCGCTGATGGATATAAAACAATAACGCTGGTATATACATTACTGACAGTCACATCTGCTGATTACCGAACTGTCACAGATTCAGGGAGACTCTAGATCCAGGGTTCTGACCGCCACAGTGAACATGACAGGGCAGGTGGTAAGGGGATCCATTACACTCCTAATGTTGTCATATTATTATTATTATTATTTATTCATTAAAATCCCCACAAGTGAGGAAAATATACTATATTGTATATTACATACATACAACGTATCTCAGATAAGAAATATCACAGTATATGTATTAAAAGCGGGTAAATAATTTAGTTAGAATATGCGTGGTAGAGTTTCTATTAAAAAAACAGCTGTATACAACACGCCTTGCAATGAGTCACCACCCCGTCTCTAGCAGAATACTTTTGAGTATATTTAAATGTTGAAAGTGCAGAGAGAAGGGGTGATAGACCCATGTCAAGTAGTCTGCCAAAAAGCGTGATTTTACCGTACTAACCGGTTAATAAATATTTAGACATAAAAAATGAGCACAGACTCCGTAGGCCTACTGGATAATTCACTAAAAATAGCCTTTTCATCAGGCTTACGAACATAGCCCTAGATTTAATACTTTCTTCAATAGGTAAGATAACAAGAGCCGTCATCAACTTGGAGTGATGAGAGTACCTACTCAGACCAAGAAAAGCTTTAACAATTGTACCCTGCAGCGATTCGAGCTTAATATACATTGCTCTATTTAAATAAACGGTTTCAAGCCCGAAGATTAAAATAGGGCGACATATGGTGTGCCAAAAGTGGAGCTTCAGATCAGCTGGAAGGCCAGGGTATGGCATACCAGCATTATAAAAACTCAATTATGACTTACGACATCTTAAAATTCTGCTGTCGACCTGATTGATGTATTTTCCATCGCTGGATAACATAAATTATATAAAATTATATTTTCATATATGAGCATTCGGGCCCAACAGTAGCGATTCAGAGACTGGTATGGACGAAAATGAATATGGAATACTCCAGAATTCAATCAAGCCAGTTTCTGTAATGATTCATATGCTACAAAATGTGACTCAGCGAACACGAGACGTTGTCCCAATGTTGATTTAATGTTTGACCGCCGTCTTCGACTTCGGCCCAACATTAAAACAACATCGGGTCAACGCCTCGTGTCTGCTGGGGTGGCAGTGATACTGGCAGGGTGTTGACGAGGATGTGATGCATGCTTCATATTGGTCGACAGTATTATGCCATGTTGGCCCTACAATAAACTAACAGCGGGTCGACGTTCCCTGGTTGTTTGGTACACGTGATCTGCTGCTATAGGCAACAGATTTATGTATAACCTATGACATACCAGCGATAAGACCTTTCAGCTGATCTTCAGTGACGCTGGTCCAGCATTAAATCTGCATTGGGTGAATGTCTCGTGTTTGCTTGGATTGGATAAATACAATATACGTAAGAGCAACCCAATAGTCACCAGACACTGAGCCGGTGTTGTTTTAATGTTGTGCCACCGTATGCGACGCTGGCCCAACGTTGAAACATCATTAGTTCAGTGTCTCGTGTTTGCTGGGAATGATTAACAGGACAGTTTGATGTGTCCTGCACATGTGTTTGGCCCCGCGACATGGATTACATATCTTCCCTTCCTCAAGGTCGGATAACTTGTAGTTTCACAGAAGTGAAAACTTGCTGAACAACATGTTAGCCGAGGAGTAGAATTACAAGTTAAGAAAATACTGTCATTTGAAATAAAAAACATGCTTTAAAGGCTAACATGATGTTCGACAAAATTAATTTGTATTTCGCAACATGCAAGTTGAGAGTTGTTGAAATACAAGATAGTGTTGTCGAAATACAAGTTAATTTTAATAAGCACTAACTTGTTTTTCAACAATTCTAACATGTATTTCAACAGAGCTAAAATGTAGTTCATCAACATTAACTTGTATTTCTACAGGTCTAACTTGCATTGCGACAACTATAACTTGTATTTCCACAACATCTAACTTGTATTTGTGGTGGCCCTAAAAAGCCACCGTACAAACATGTCACGATGTGAAATTAAACGTAGGCCTAGGTCTACAGGTATAAAATAAAATTTACAATAGAACAGCCAATTTATTATAGAAAATCTAAAATGAAGATTTTTACAATATGATATTTTCCCAGATATAGGCCTAGGCCCACTTGTGCTAATTATGTTCGAGTGGTGGTCGCAGACGATAGAACAACTTTATTAACGATTACTAGTAGGCCTATTGGGTCTTTGTCGTGTTTGATGGGGTAGGCCCTATATTATTTAATAACCTGTAGAGCTATTGAGGTCTTTCCTCCACGCGCGACGCTGTTTGCACCCCCCCCCCCCCCCCCCTCCCCCTACCGGCAATCAACAAGCATCTCGACCCGTGAGAAAATTATCACATGTGACAGTACTTAATAACAGTGAAAACAGTGTCGATGATATTTTAAGGACCAATTTTGAGACTACATGGATTCCTTCCCAACAAACACGACGTATTGACCCAATGCTGGTTTTCAAATAATAAAATAACATTTACTCTCCGTGACGATTATTGTCGTTATAGAGAGTGATAATAACGAACATTGTCTCTTCATCACGACAATTATTTCTGTTATGGAGTGACAATAAACACATACTAAATATTGATGATAACATAGTTTGAAAGACAAAAAGATAAGTTACCCTTTCAACAAGTGTACTTTTTGGGTAACATATCAAATTTATAAAAAAGGGCTATGACTATTTTTAAATGAGTAAAAGGGTAATTTCACTCCATAACGTTTTTGTTTTTGTTATGGTGTGACGGAAAATATGCGTTATGGAGAGACGTCGGATAAAAATACTCACCCACAGACTTGTAGAAACCTTCATTATTTCTAAACAAAAACACATTTATTATACATTTTCTTTGCGATTCACTCTATGAAGGCCTCGAGCAACTATCTTGCAACAGACAAGTGCTATTTTGGTCAGAGAAACTTAAGTACAGAAAATACTGGAAAACTATAAGAGTTATGGAGAGTCGCTGCAACGTGGGACAGACATAAAATGCATTAAAAGTCAAGTGGTAATATAATAAAACTATTTTAAAAAAACTTGTATATAATCTTAAAGATAGTATTAAAGCAGCCCCTTGGGATGACATCAATTTTCCTTTTAAGTTCCGTACTGAAGTAGTGTATCCCACGGATCATGTTGTAATTTTTTTCAGTATTTTCATATTTTTACAAATATTTTTAATCAACATTTCTATAAAACCAGAAGTAACCCAAACAAACTATTTGTATACCTGAAGGACGATTGAATGTTTTCACAGCATTGGGCCACATGCTGATGGCATCGGCCCAGCGTTGGGTAGACAATCAGTGCTGCAGGTGTGTCCTCCCGTGTCCTGACTATGAGACACCAATTAGCGGCGAATGTTCTGATCTTAAAGGGACTGGCCCAGGCTAAAATCATCAAAAAATCGGTGATTTTATTTCGGGTTCTTAATATGACCATATGATGTAAGCATGTACATAGACTAGAACTGCAAATTTTTATAATTTTTCTGCTGCGCATTCACCAGTTAGGCTAGATATAGAGACGAAATTCCCGCATTTCCTATTTATGACATGGTTGTCAATAATTAGAAATCAGGAATTTCGTCTCTAGGAAACGCAAAACATCTGTATAACATTTGTACAACATCTTCGACGTTGGTCCAACATTGTATAAATGTTATGCAAATGTTTTGTGTTTACTGGCAAGTTGACTCAAGTAATACATCGGTCACAATGACCCGTACGAGTTCTAAGTCACTGCCAGGGCCCGTATTCTCGTACAAGTTACGATATATCGTAACTTGTGCGAGAATACCGGCTCTGGTCTGCATCTTTTTATTCAGTTAAAGCAGCCCCTTGGGATGACATCAATTTTCGTTTTTAATTCCGTACTGAAGTAGTGTATCCCACGGATCTTTTTTTTTCAGAATTTTCAGATTTTTACAAATATTTTTAATCAACATTTCTATGAATCCAGAAGTAACCCAAACAAATTATTGGTATACCTGAAGGACGATTGAATGTTCTCACAGCATTGGGCCACATGCTGATGGCATCGGCCCAGCGTTGAGTAGACAATCAGTGCTGCAGGTGTATCCTCTCGTGTCCTGACTATGAGACACCAATTAGCGGCGAATGTTCTGATCTTAACGTCTGATGCGTGGGAATATGTGATGTGAAGTACTGAATATCGCTGACTTGTTTTGTTTACATGGCAATATACGACCTGGAAATACAACTATTTCACTCTTTTTCGGTGCTTTAAAATTGTTTTTTTGACTTTTTCGTATTTTTAGTTAAGATCAGTAGGCTATATAGCTTCATATAATTTAAATTTTAAAAATTGACAACATTGAAAATGTCTCATTCCAAGGGGTCCCTTTAATATCTTCCGATTTTTTTACCCCAATTAAACAGTTATTAATGACGTTTGACCGCCATTTTCGTGAAGCCACTTGGTTTTTAAGATTCACCACTAATATTCGGGTATAGGATCATACCCCCGACAAATGGAAGAGTCGCCCAGCCTGTCACATGACGAGATGAGCTAATCTGCGTCGTCATTCAGCTGATATTTAAATTATTCTTGCTGCCCAGCTGAAAAACGTCGACCCGTTATTAGGTCGGGGTCAGTCATGTTGGGCCAGCACTGCAGAAGTATTCATTAGTCTGATGCCGAGATATTAGCCTAATATTGCGTTGATATTGGTCCACCGTTTTCGACGTTGGCCCAACAATAAAGCAACATTGCTGCGTGTTTGCTGTGCTTGCGAGGGACTCACTTGTCAGAATGTTCAGACTCATCGCTGTGCTTGTCATGTTCACCAGAATCCACGTGATGGCTTTTCATCGCCCAAGCTTCAGAAGACGATACCAAACCCAATACTACCAGCATCACCAACAGCTTCATTCTGTGAAATAACCGTAACAATAACAGATCAGTATTTAGGTTAATCGGTTTCCCTATTCGGTATGGGTTTTTTGTATCGGTATGAGTATTACTACACAAAAGGTTCTTCAAGGTTATTTTCCATATAGTGATATAGAGAAGGGTTCCACATACATATCAGCCATATGTGTGGAACCCTTTTCCTATATAATTATATGAAAAAGAACATCCAATACATTTTGTTTTAAGAGTGCAAACTAGACCTCCTTTAGATGACACAAATTCAGCAGACGAAACAACGACAAGCGCGATGTAAACTCACACACTGTGATACAATACAAGTAGAAGCAATGGAGAAGAAGGAGAAAAAGAAGAAGGAGAAGAACATGTATCTACTATATAATTAAATACAGAAATAATAATATAAGGTGACTTACCTGACGACCTGTATGTAGATTGTCGAGTCAACTTCAATCAGAATGAGGTCTCCACTAATATAATATCAACTGTTTATGTATCAGTTATCACTGTTATGATCACCTGATACGGCAGGACTGGTTTCTTTGTGATGTTTTCTTTAATCTAGCTATTCAGATTTTAGCTAGCTTATTCGTCATTCATTTGTGAGCAGTCAAGGTTACAAAGTCGTGAAAGCTATCTCGTTTCTTTAGTAGGTAAGGAAAGTTCCCTCCGCCTTATAAAGAGATAGATGCGTCCTTTTAACGCTTTAACCGCAAAATTATTCAATCTGAATTTTCACCCACTTCAAGTTGTGTCTCGCCGACGCGATACACAACTTCAAGTGAGTGAAAATTATTCAGATTTGACAAAATGGAGGTCAACTCTTTTCAAATCTTGCTGGTTGATGTCACATTTTATCTTTAACATATTTAAAATGTGGTACTTAATGTGCTAATCAAAAATGAAAACCCGAATATATGCGGCAACGGCGGTTAAAGGGTTAATCAGATGGTCTCTATATTACGTGATTTATAAGATAATGCATATAACATCAGTATTGCTTGTACAGGATTAATAATAGGTAATGTTCATAATTGATGCATTTATTGTTCATAATAATGAGCAAAATTTCCTAATTTCCAACATTGGGCCAACGCCTCGTGTTTGCTTGAAAAGCAGCTAGGTGCATTAAAGCAGCTATAAGTGATATAGGCACCACATTCATCTTCGAGCTTGTCTGAGCTATCGTGGAGATAGACAAGGCATTACGGACAAAGTATAATACTCTACCCCCGACCAATGAAAGAGTGACTCAGTCTGTCACATGACGAGACCAGTCAAACACTGCTTCTCAATTCCAAAAGTTCATCATCCGACTTTTTTTGTCTATCATTATTTTTACATTTAATCATAATATTATATTTTCTCGAATTTTCACAATCAGTGTTATACCATGCTTTATGTGGTTGTTGCGTCTTCTTGTTCTATTTGATTTTTTCTTTACCCTCATACCAGCTTTTCCTGCAGTGCTGTAGTTTTTAATAGCTTCCCAGCTTTGGAAACTGACTCGTTTATTTTATATTGTGTTATTTCTATATTATCTATATTTATAATATATATATATATCTATATCTATGGGAAATAGTGTGTGTAAAATGTCATGACAATTGAGAATTGACTGAGTAATCCGCGAACCCTGGTTGTTGAATTTAATGTAAATCTGTTTTTTATATAGCCTAGATCTAATTTATCTTTGTTTCAATAGTGCGACCTACGTTTCTACATGCGACATTCGTATTGCCATGAGATACCTTGAATGAGCCGGACCACAGTCCATAGAAAATCGTCACCTTGGTATTACAAGGTCTGGACAGTGCTATATTTATGACGTCACAATGTAAATTTTAAAGCTCTGTGAAGTCATTAGTCTTGTGACGTCATACAAAAGACGTTTCGTGGGACCCAAGATAAAGGGGAATAGTTTCTACTAAAACATGTCCATTCTCTGTGGCTATGGTCTGCTGTCTTATTATTTATGGAGTCTAGCTCCCAGTAAACAGGTAAAATCTGCGTCAGCTAAATGAGTATATGCTAAGATTTTATAATTACAGCGTTGTGCTTCACTGAACCACAGCACACGGTATTTATTATTGTGTTCTCTAATTAAAAAAAATATATATCCAGTGGCCAAAAAAAATCAAAATCAATTGCTCAGGTGAGGCTCGAACTCACAACCTCCGCAAGTCTTTACGCCATCAACAGCCACAGACTGTCGATATACTGCTTTAAAGTACGGCGCGCTAACCGATTGCGCCACTGAGTCAACTGAAATTCATACCCTTGTAAATCGTAGCACACAGTAAAGTGTTTGCTAATTTCCTTTAATTTTACTTCTACATGGACTCTTTTGTTTTCGCATTTAATTCTCACAGCATATTTATTTCCTTATCTTTCTGCATGAAATAATGTATCGCCTTGCCATGATCAATGATCTATTTGTATTACCTTCAAATATCCAAACCATTCTGACCTCGGAGACTATTAGTATTAGGTGATCTGAGCGACCTCTATGTGTGGAAAACGATCCAAACCAAACATATTTTGGTCATAGCAGCGGCGCTCTATACATAGACCATCAGCGGTCATAAAATCTGGAAAAGGAGTTCCACTATTTGTTTTTCCTAATTTTTTTGACTGAATGCTTACTAGCAAATCATAACGACCAACCTACTTCAATAGGGATGTCTTAAAATGAACTCCTGTTACAGAAACATTCACTAGGTGGCACTAAAACTAGTAGTATAAACTGGTAGGCCCCTGCTTGCAAACATGTAGCATACTAGCCTACCTATTTAATTCTATTAAACAGGATTTAATTATCATTATTACATTTTTATGACTAGACCTGCACAAAAATTATATTTCTAAGCACCTGAAGTATTTGCTAACAATCCTAGTGATATTTAAAAAAAATGCAATATGTTTCACCAGATGGCGGTCACAGCAAGTGTGGAATGTCGCCATTATCAAGAAAGGGGAATTCCACTCGATTTACTATTTTTAATATCTAATATTGTCTGTTACGTAGATGGGTGATGTATACTACAACAGTAATAAGTAGACGTACTGCTATGTAATTATTCTTAGACCTACTAGTATTGCAAAATTGGACAAACAAGTGCGAACATAGGATTTTAAGCATGATGATGATGTCAAAGGATGTTGCCATTATTATGTTTAATGGTATTCCTTGATACCGGTACTATGATTCGGTGAAAAATTATCGTCTCTATCTCAATAATTATTATGGACGAAGATATGAAATCAAGGCATTTTAAATTTTGTGTTTCAAAAACCCACAACCGCCCAGATATCATCATATGGATGCTAGATACGCATAATCAAGGGGGGAAATTATCAGCCAAAACAATGTTACACTAAAATTTCTGAGTTTGCTGCCGGATTCGTAGTTGGTACATAATCAGGATAATACCGGTACCCTCAATCCTGTACGGAATGTGAAAATACATTTGATTTCATTTGTTCTATTAATATGGCCTTAAAATATATAATGGATAAGCTTTTAATTTAATTTTTAAACTCTCGATATACTTTTAATTTAGAAGATATTTATGTGGGTGCAAGTACCTTAAATCACCCGTATATATTCCATGTGTCTTATTTGTCTGTGGTACATTAAATCCAGGAACTCTGTGTTATTCAGTTTATTTATTTTCATCTTAATTATTACCGAACCTCAGCTGCATTATTGGTGAAATTTTGACTGAACAATTCGATTCAAAATATTCAAATATTCGAATTATATTGGCAATAATAGTACAAATAGTAATTAAAACGTATCCTAGTTTTATTTGATATGACTCACATAGGGTTGATAATGGCTAATTGATCTTATAATCATGAGGGTTGAATAGCTCGTCAAGGTTTAGATGCATCATCAGATAAGCGCGATAAGGGGCCAATAAAATACAATGGAGATTAAGTCTTTAAATACCGACTTTATTTAAAACTTATGACGGGTCATTACTCCCACTAATATAACCTTCTAACCACTGTAGGGTGCATTCTCGCTTTTGTTTGTAATATGCTGCTTTCAATTATGTTTTTTTTTCCAACTCTTACATTATTTGTAACCACATTTATTCACGTAAAGCTGGCAAATGCTTCAACAATGTCAGATTCAAAATAACCCTTTAAACGCTAAGATGCATAATTTAAATTTTCACCCACTTGAAGTTGTGTCTCGCTACCGCGACCCACAACTTCAAGTGGGTGAAAATTACTAAGATTTGTTTAATTTGGGGCCAGATATTTTCAAATATTGATGTCTAAACACACATTTCATTCCGTATGACATTGATTCAATATGCTAATAAAATGTATAGGAGAAGACAAAGGTCGTGATTAGTGGGTAAGGGGTTAACAGGAATAATTGTTTACACTTAATCCCAGTAAACACGACACATTGACTTAATGTTGGGCTAATGATAGCCCAGCATTGAGTCAACGTGTCGTGTTTGCTGGGATGCCGCTGCGTTTTAAAAAATAGATCTCAAGCATTTGTGGCTAGTGTGATGTCTTTAGATCTATATACTTTGAGGAATATCAGTCTATCTTTATGTTGTTTAAAGCTGTTTAAATGTGCTTGAAAGTGTCACTTGGTATGAAAGCGTTGGTTGGTTGTTTCCTCTGATGAGCCTATGTAAGGAGCCAAGGAGTAGCTGATCAGAGTAAGGGCTAATTTGGTTATATTGAGGGAACACCCTCTCAAATTATATTGCTCCGAATCGGCTTCTTTTATATGTTTTTATCAAGTGTTGTAAAATCAATTATATTTCAGTTCACTCAATATATTTACATCATTATCTATTGTGTTATAATTATTATGCACTGTATAACACAATGTACTGCTCGTGTTAATGCAGAGAAATCTACATAGCCTTTACGTGCTCAATAAATATCTATCTATCTATCTTATATTTAATAAAATTAAAGAAAATGCTTGTACTTATAATGGGAACTTGTTTGTTGTAATCTGCAAACCTCTCGTATATTGCATACATGTCTCGTGAAAATATATAATTTATAAGCCTCAGCTCGACGACGGGAAATATAGAAATCTAAAGATTCATCCCCATCCAATGACGATAGCCCCCTATGAAGAATACCATCTCAAAAGAGTTGGCAATACAAGTTTAATACGTTATTATGTTTGAACAAGGAAAATAGTTGGTTCTATTTTCCTTGGTTTGAACTAGGAATGTAAAAACGGCGATGAAAAAGTTCTTCCTCTAAATATTGTCACGGCCACACACTCAGATCACAGGCCGATCTGTTTTTTGCCGTGCAAAGTGATAAGGCAGTAACAGCTCACCTTTCAAGTAAGCCGTTACTGCCTTTTGGCTTGCGCGACAGAGTTGTCATGTCAGTATAAATTACTACCATGACGACATAATCGTCACGCGTGTGCTGGCTGCAATCAATCCATTACGAAATGAAAATTATTCACCCCTATTCGGTGTCGATCAACAATCTTGTGCCTCACGGGGAGCGTTGTAATTACCAACTACAAGCAGAGATTTTCCATGTTTATAGAGAGCATCGATATTCAAACCTGGGAGAGCTGCTTGACATCATTGGCTATTGAGTAAATTATTCTCTTTTATTATTATTATGTGATCATCTCCACATATGTGTAATACACAGACATATAGGTCATCAATTTACACGACTGAGAGGGATTTAAGAAATTCTGAATATATCCTGAAAATTCCTCTCATGAAGAGGGTGCGACATGGAACATATTCCTTTTGATTTTGACCCCAAAAAACTGCATCTCTTTCCCAGAGGCATTGAGAATTACCAGAGACCTGAAAACTTTCAGTAATGGCCTGCGAGTTTTTATTCTATTTAATTGAGAGCATAATAGCTGTAAGTCCAAAATGAATTGATATAGTTATTTATTATCAATCAATGCAAAATGTTTTTGTGCAACTTTTAATAATATAATTAATTTGCTCATACATCATAGGTTTTTCTTATATAATCTTTAATCTACTTTTATGGGCCAAAATGTATTATATATTTTTTAAACATCTAATTTATATTCTCATATACATTATATGTATTTTCTATATATAATTCTTACTTACGTTTTCACATTTCATGTTAATTTCCTACCTGCCAACCTGCTTGTTTGAGTTGTAATCTTTATTGTTTTATACATGTCGCTTGTACTAGATGATTTGAGCTAATGTTTTATTTTTATCTTTTTGCGACTTGAAATAAAACTCATCTTATCTTGCAACGCTGGCCCAACATTGAACTGGCATTTTGTGGGTAGGCCTACATCCTTTGTACCAGGTACATCGTAGGCAAGTATTGAATGAATGTTGGCCAGCACCGGCAATGGTTGTGGAAGAAATACACGTCGAAGATAAATTAGAAATTGTCTCATTGGTTCTTTCTTTAATTATATCCTGGACATTTAGAATTCTGGCCCATGAGGAAGATCGATACACTGATTTTTTGTCTATAGCACTCAAACAGACTAAAGCCGGGCTTCGGTGTTCGAAAACTCCTTTTCTAGTTTTATATTAATTTTTATTTATATTATCTATATTTATATTATATATATCCATATATATGGAAAATATCATAACAATTGGTTGAGAATTGACTGAGAATTCCGCGAGATTCATTCACTTTGGTTGTTGAATTTAATGTGAATCTGTTTTTTTTATAATAGCCTAGATCTAATCTATCTTTATTTTAACCCATGGAACACCAGATTATTATGCTACTGAACTATTTCTGTAACGAGATTTATTTTATGGCGTCATAGTTACATCATGCAATCTGGGCCCCGTTTTATCAAGCTGAAAAGATACGAGATTTCGTAATTCTCGTGACCTTGGCCTGCCACTTCCGAGAATATAGAAGCTCGTTGATTTTCCTCGTATGTCTCCCTCTTTAACATGTATAGGGAGGATACGAGCACTCTGAACCACTCTTTGAATTTTAACGATCCTCATATGCAAATGAGCTATTAATACGAGCTCGTATCTTTTCAGGTAGATGAAACGGGGCCCAGATCCAGAGATCTCCTGGGCTCGTATCTGAATGGTTTCCCTAAATCACGGATATCTCCGGGGCTCGTCACAAACGGGTTAATAGTGTGCCCTACGTTTCTGCATGTGACATTCGTATTGCAATTCCATGAGATACCCTGAATGAGCCAAATCGTCACCTGGAAGTCACTGTTCTACTCTGTCTTGTGACGTCATAGAAAAGAAGTTTCGTGGGACCCAATAATATTATAATATGTAATATAATGGTGAATAGTTTCTATTAAAACATATCCATCCTCTATGAGACTATGACTATGGCCTAATGAGTAATGTCTTTTTATTTATAGAGTCTACCTCCCAGTAAAATCTGCGTCGGCTAAAGCCGGACTAGGAGTCCAACTGACAGCAGATATATTTTATAATTAACGCACATAAGTCGTTGTGCTTCACTGAACTACAATGTCACTGTATTTATAATATATATTGTGTTCTCTAATTCTTTGGTGATCAATGAAGCTTAACGTTGATCCAACGGCAACCTCGTAGACTGTGGACCAACGTTAAACCAACGTTGTGTCTGCTGGGTTGTGAACGCTCCATAAGTATAATAGAACTGGCATTAAATCTTAAACAAATATCCAGTGGCTAAAAAAAAAATAAAAAAAGCAATTGCTCAGGTGAGGCTCGAACTCACAACCTCCGCAAGTCTTTACGCCATCAACAGCCAGAGACTGTAGATATACTGCTTTAAAGTACGGCGCGCTAACCGATTGCGCCACTGAGTCAACTGGAGATTACTGCCTTGTAAAGCATAGCATACAGTAAAGTTTTTGCTAATTTCCTTCGATTAGACCACTACCTGAAGTCTTTTGATTTCATATGTATTTCTAACAACCTATTTATTTTCTTATATTTCTTCGCAAAACAATATGTCGCTTTTTTCAGGCTCCATGATCTATTTGTATTAACTTTATAAATCCAAACCAATCTGACCTCTCATAGTTATGAGCGCCATCTATGTGTGGAAAATGATCCAAACCCAAACCAAACATTTGGGACATAGCATCAACAATGACCATGTACAATAAGACAGTCAACTCTCCCCAAAACGTGAAATCGCTCTCAGTGCTGTCCTCCCGGTTTTAGGAGTTGGAACTAATGCTTTTGCCATCTATCAAGTATGATTTTACCATATTACGACGAGTAATTATGACATTGATCCTATTAAAAACAATACATACTTTACATCATAAAAATCAGAAAAATAAGTTTTGACGGAGGTTTACTTATATTTTTTATCCAATAATTTGTTGGTTAGTTATCAATACTTTTTAATTGTCTTCTTTCTTTTGGTACCTCAGGGGTTGATGCACCCCTATAAACAAGTATGCATATTCATTGTTTACAAACAACAGGTGACACCCAGCTAACCCGAGGCGTTGACTCAATTATAGGGTAATGGTGGTCCAAGGTTTGTAATGCTGGCCCAGCATTACCCCATCATTGGTTCATCTTCTCGTATTTGCTGACAGGTGACGATGTGTGCAAGCGTAGATACGGACAAAGAAAACCAAGATAAGGGCAAAGGAAAACATAATATTACTATATATTATAGTCTAATGACACGGATCATTTGTCATGTTTATCACTCAGAATATACCTGAACGGAAATATTTTGTTGATATAAAGCATGTTACTGTTACTGCTGATTCACCTGATATGAGCGATTCTGCCACACGCCACAAACAGGTATTACCATTGAGGGTGATATTATTCTTGTATATATATCAGTGGATATCTTTGTCGCAAATTGTCACGATCTGCATGTGATCATTGTAAAGTAATTTTGATGCCAATAATAAATTGCATACATTTGTGTCTAGAAAGCAATATTTGAATATTCAAGGTGTGGGGCTTTTGTTCCATGTCAAAACTTAGTACAATTAATTGGTTCAAATGAACGAATTTTCGGACATATACCTGAACACATTCTACATAGGAGCCACAAACAACAGAGATCAAATTCTTACGTTCATGAAAGACACTAAATCACGTGCAAGTTTTGAATGTTTCACGTTAATATTACATATTTATGTCACGATTCGGCTACACCATGTACTGCGGGAAAACAATGAACACCTTATTACCAGTAACGGCAGGATTTTTTTTTTTTAATTAAAATTTAACTATAAATAAATTTTGTCATAAAGATGAACGTGTCTTGTTTTCAAGATATCAATATACTGCTAACGCTCCAGTCCTCAGTGACATTGATGGCAGTGGTCCGAGAGAGAAGGCTCACATATTATAATTTTATAATATTGTTTTTGTGTTCGCAATATATTTTTTTAAATAATAAAATTTTGAATCAAAAGACACGTCTCCCAAGTTATTGTTGTTACCAATGTTTTGCCCCGATCTCCTTTGTGGTCGCTATGCTTGACAACATATCGTCACCCATTTGTGTACTTTGTGTACACAGCTCTTTTGTTATTTAAATGAAGACATTTTAATCTCTAAAATTGTATGATAATAAAACATGACTTTTATGCTATATTAGCAGTTATTTTTGTTCCAAAAATAAATATTGCAGAGATATTGTCATAACTGTCAAACCTAGAAAAACATTATTTCTTATTTGTAGGCTAAAGTGGTGAAATTATCACTTGTTTTATATGATGATACACTTGCTAAAGCGTAGTTCCAACTCCCGTTAAAAGGGGACAGCACTGCACAATGTATTACACGCATTTTTATGGTGAAATCCGTAAGTCGATCATCTTATTGTACATGGTCTTTGATAGCATTGCCATTCTATACAGATAGCCCACCCGTGGTCATCAGTGGTCATAGAGTCCGGAAAAGGAGTTCCACTGTTTGTTTTTTCTAAAAAAATTGACAGAATGCTTAGCCTACTCAGCGAATCATAACGACCCACCTACTTCAATACTGGTGTCTCCTGTTGCAGAGACATTCACTAGGTGGCAATACAACTATAATAGTTCAGTTCATTTCAGTAATTTTATTTGACACATGATAGATATACAAAGTTGTACATAATAAATTTTAGCAAAGTAGTAAAGGCAGGAGACTACCGTTAAGACATTTTGGTCGCTAACACGGTGGCCACCCTCTCTTGATTTTGAGATAAAAAAACTATGTAGGCCCTATTATTTTATACACAAGACCAATAGTGTATGACTAGATCCCTAATTATTACTTAAAGGGACATGCCCAGGTCTAAAATCATCAAAAATTCGGTGATTTTATTTTGGCTTCTTAATATGACCATAAGATGTAAACATGTCCATAGACTAGAACTGCAAAAGTGTTTTAATTTTTCTGCTGCGCATTCACCAGTTAGGCTAGATATAGAGACGAAATTCCAGTATATCCTATTTTTGACATGGTTGTCAATAATTAGAAATCGGGAATCTCGTCTCTATATCTAGCCTAACTGGTAAGTGCGCAGCACAAAAATTAAAAAACTTTTTTGCAGTTCTAGTCTATGGACATTTTCACATCATATTGTCATATTAAGAAGCCAAAATAAAATCACTGAATTTTGATGATTTTAGACCTGGGCATGTCCCTTTAATATGCTTGCAAGCATATAGCCTACTAACCTACATATTTACATCCTATTAAACTGGATTTAATTATTATTATTATGATTATACCTACACACAAACTATATTTCTAAAGCTATTATTCACTTGATGTATTTACTAACATAGATAAAGTTCGGTATAGTGATATTTTAAAATGCGATATTTTTCACCAGATAGCGGTCACAACAAGCATGGAATGTCGCCAAAAAGGCTAATTATCAAGAAAGGGAAATTCCACTCAATTTACTATTTTTAATATCTAATATTGTAAGCACTTGTAACTTAACACAGAAGCTGTGTCTCGCTCCCGAGATCCACAGCTTCAAGTCTTATTAGTCAAATCGGAAGATACCTTTTTTTCTAATGGTAGGCCTACTGTTTTGGGACATATATACTTCACATTTTAAAGGTGATAAAATAAAAAGTTGAGGACGATTATCGTCAGATAATCATTGCGATAGCAGCTCTTTTACCTTTAGAGCGCTGAATTATTTTCATAAAAACCTTGAAGATCAAAGGGGTTTATTCAATTTGAAATCACCATAAATGTCTTAGTTAGCTCTTTCCTGTTCGTTTGAATACCTATGTTATGGTCTACGGTCATTATAAATATGTTTACTCTTACAGCGCGGGGATCGGCTTAAGCCGTGAGAATATGACGTCTGCAGATTATGACGGCTAAAGTCGATCCCCGCGCTGTTAGGTTTAAATACTAGACATAATAAAGTCCTTACTCATTCAATGTATATGATGCACTTTTAACCATGAATTTTAATGACATTAAAATGACATTAACCGTCGTGATGGGCACCACAAGTATATCTGAACAATAATTTTATTGTACACTTCTGTACATCGATTAGTTTAGAACATAGAGCTGATAGCTAATGTTCTACAGTACATAACAAAAAAAACAGTACTAAAGCAGTAATTAGTAGACTCCGAATATGCAATTACCATTTCTAGTATTGCAAAATTGGACAATTAAGTGTTGACATATCATTTTAAACATGATAATGATGTCAAAGAAATGTGTCATAATTATGTTTTATTGTATTCTTTGACACGTCTCTCGCCTCTATCTCAATTATTGACGAAGATATGGTAACTTCAGTCATTTTATGGCGGCCATTTTTAATTTTGCGTTTTAAAAAAATCACTCAGTGATGAGAAACCCACATCCGCCCAGATATCATTATAGGAATCATGATCAAGATAAAAAATTATCAGCCAAAACAAGGCTACACTCAAAATTCAGGATTTACTGACGGGCTCGTAGTTGGTGTATAGGCCCTATACCGGCACCCTGAAAACAATGTGATAATACATTTGATTTCATTTGTTATATTAAAACTGGCCTCAAAATGCATAAAAATATATACAATGCATAAGCTTTTAAATTAAGTTCTAACATTGGATATACTCCTTCTTTGATTTTAATTTAGAAAATAATTATGTAGGTAAGTGTTCAAGTACATTAAATCACCCGTATATTGTATTTGTCTTACTTGTCTGTGTACATTAAAATAATCTAGGAGTTCTGTGTTTTTCAGTTTCTTTTTTTCATTTGTATTATTACCGAGCCTCAGCTGCAAATGATTCATAGTATTCAAATATTCGAATTATATTGGCAATAATAGTACAAATAGTAATTAAAACGTATCCTAGTTTTATTTGACATGACACACATAATAATGACAATGGCTAATGTATCTTATAATCAAGGAGGTTGAAAACCGCCAAGTTGTTATAATCATCCGGGTTGAATTGCTCGTCAAGGCTTAGATGCATCATCAGATAAACGCGATAAGGGGCAAAGAAAATACAATGGAGATTAAATCTTTAAATACGAACACGCTGGTCGCCATTATTTAACAATTATTTATGACAGGTCATTACTCCCACTAAATAATTATAACCTTCCAACCACTGTAGGGTGCATCGTCGCTGTTGTTTGCTGCCTTCAATTATATTTTTTCAAACTCTCACATTATTTCTTGCCACATTTATTCACGTAAAGCTGGCAAATGCTTTAACAATGTCAGATTCAAAATAACCCTTTAAACGCTAAGTTATATAATTTAAATAATTATTGTCACCCACTTGAAGTTGTGTCTCGCTACCACGACCCACAACTTCAAGTGGGTGAAAATTATTAGGATTTGTTTCATTTGAGACCAGATATTTTCAAATATTGATGTCTAAACACACATTTCATTCCTTTATAACATTGATTCAATATGCTAATAAATGGATTAAAAAAGACAATAGCCGTGATTAGCGGGGTGAAGGGTCAGCAAACTTGTTATTTTTTCTAATCTGCAAACCTCCCGTATCTTGCCTACATGTCTGGTGAAAATATATAATTTATAAGCCTCAGTTCGATGACTGGAAATACAGAAAACTATAGATTCTTCCCCATCCAATGATAATAGACCCCTATGGAGAATGGTACCATCTCGAAAAGGTGGAAACACAAGCATAATTATGTGTGAACAAGGAAAATAGTAGGTTCTATTTTCCTTGGTTTGAACAAGGAATGTAAAAACGGCGATGAATAAGTTCTCCCTCTAAATATTGTGACGGCCACACACTTAGATCACAGGTGGGCCCGGTTTCTTTCTTGCAAAGCCAAAAGGCAGTAACTGCTTACTTTTCAAGTAAGCATTTACTACCTTTTGACTTTGCAGAGCAGAGTTGTGAGTATAAATTACTTCCCCGAGGCGTTACCACGGCGTTACCATGACGACATAATCGTCACGCGTGCACTGGCTGCAATCAGTCCATTACGAAATGAAAATTATTCACCCCTATTCGGTGTCGATCAACAATCTTGTGCTTCACGGGGAGCGTTGTAATTACCAACTAGAAGCAGAGATTTTCCAGGGTTATGGAGAACATTGATATTCAAACCTAGAAGAGCTGCTTGACATAATTGGTTAATGAGTAAATTATTCTCTTTTATTATTATTATGTGATCATCTCCACATATGTGTAATACACAGACATATAGGTCATCAATTTACACGACGGAGAGGGAAGGTATTCAGCGGTGGAAGAGGGGGGGTCAGGGGGGGTCCTTTAAATTGCCTTCATATCGTTATAATTTCCCTAAACATCGCTTTAATTTGCCTAAACATCGCTCCAAATTGCCTAAAAATCACTCTAATTTGCCCATTTATTTTCAATTATAATCCTCGATTTCGTCTCCAGTAAAAAAGAAATTATTGAGTCCCAGCTGTATCTGAATAATTTCGTATCAGTTGTTATACTGGAGGTCTATAGGCCTATATTGCACTGAGAAAATACAACGATTTTAAATATCCCTTGAGCAAAAGTCTATGCACAGACACAATACAACAATAAAATTTTGGAAATTGAAAAAGCGACACTGTTTTTATCCACTTATTCGCAAGACCGAGTCTCAGAGATGATGATATATATTGATAAAAAAATCGCCATGACGCGGGTGAAAAACACATGGTAATCGGGGAATAATCTTTATCTCGTGGTCCTATGTCTATGGACATTTTTACATCATATGGTCATATTAAAAAGCCAAAATAAAATCACTGAATTCTGATGATTTTAGACCTGAGCATGTCCCTTTAATATGCTTGCAAGCATGCAGCCTACTAACCTACATATTTACATCCTATTCAACTGGATTTAATTATTATTATTATGAATATACCTACACACAAACTATATTTCTAAAGCTATTCACTTGATGTATTTACTAACATAGATAAAGTTCGGTATAGTGATATTTTAAAATGCGATATTTTTCACCAGATAGCGGTCACAACAAGCATGGAATGTCGCCAAAAAGGCTAATTATCAAGAAAGGGAAATTCCACTCAATTTACTATTTTTAATATCTAATATTGTAAGCACTTGTAACTTAACACAGAAGCTGTGTCTCGCTCCCGAGATCCACAGCTTCAAGTCTTATTAGTCAAATAGGAAGTTACCTTTTTTTCTAATGGTAGGCTTACTGTTTTGAGACATATATACTTCACATTTTAAAGGTGATAAAATAAAAAGTTGAGGACGATTATCGTCAGATAATCATTGCGATAGCAGCTCTTTTACCTTTAGAGCGCTGAATTATTTTCATAAAAACCTTGAAGATCAAAGGGGTTTATTCAATTTGAAATCACCATAAATGTCTTAGTTAGCTCTTTCTTGTTTATTTGAATACCTATGTTATGGTCTACGGTCATTATAAATATGTTTACTCTTACAGCGCGGGGATCGGCTTAAGCCGTGAGAATCTGACGTCTGCAGATTATGACGGCTAAAGTCGATCCCCGCGCTGTTAGGTGTAAATACTAGACATAATAAAGTCCTTACTCATTCAATGTATAAGATGCACTTTTAACCATGAATTTTAATGACATTGAAATGACATTAACCGTCGTGATATGTGAGCAATAATTTTATTGTACACCTCTGTACATCGATTAGTTTAGAACATAGAGCTGATAGCTAATGCTCTACAGTACATAACAAAAAAAACAGTACTTAAGCAGTAATAAGTAGACTCCTTCTATGCAATTACCATTTCTAGTATTGCGAAATTGGACAATTAGGTGTTGACATATCATTTTAAACATGATAATGATGTCAAAGAAATGTGTCATAATTATGTTTTATTGTATTCCTTGACACGTCTCTCGTCTCTCAATTATTGACAAAGATATAGTAACTTCAGTGATTTTATGGCGGCCATTTTGAATTTTGCGTTTTAAAAAAATCATTATAGGAATCATGATAAGGTAAAAAATTATCAGCCAAAACAAGGCTACACTCAAAATTCAGAGTTTGCTGACGGGCTCGTAGCTGGTGTATAGGCCCTATACCGGCACCCCGAAAACAATGTGATAATACATTTGATTTCATTTGTTATATCAAAACTGGCCTCAAAATGCATAAAAATATATACAATGCATAAGCTTTTAATTTAATTTCTAACATTGGATATATACTCCTTCTTTGATTTTATTGTAGAAAATAATTATGTAGGTAAGTGTTCAAGTACATTAAATCACCCGTATATTGTATTCGTCTTACTTGTCTGTGTACATTAAAATAATCTAGGAGTTCTGTGTTTTTCAGTTTCTTTTTTTTTCATTTAAATTATTACCGAGCCTCAGCTGCAAATGATTCATAGTATTCAAATATTCGAATTATATTGGCAATAATAGTACAAATAGTAATTAAAACGTATCCTAGTTTTATTTGACATGACACACATAATAATGACAATGGCTAATGTATCTTATAATCAAGGAGGTTGAAAACCTCCAAGTTGTTATAATCATCCGGGTTGAATTGTTCGTCAAGGCTTAGATGCATCATCAGATAAACGCGATGAGGGGCAAAGAAAATACAATGGAGATTAAGTCTTTAAATAGCAGTACGCGGGTCGCCATTATTTAACAATTATTTATGACGGGTCATTACTCCCACTAAACAATTATAACCTTCTAAACACTGTAGGGCGCATCGTCGCTGTTGTTTGCGATATGCTGCTTTCAATTATATTTTTTCGAACTCTTACATTATTTCTAACCACATTAATTCACGTAAAGCTGGCAAATGCTTCAACAATGTCAAATTCAAAATAACCCTTTAAACGCTAAGTTATATAATTTAAATAATTATTGTCACCCACTTGAAGTTGTGTCTCGCTACCGCGACCCACAACTTCAAGTGGGTGAAAATTATTAGGATTTGTTTCATTTGAGACCAGATATTTTCAAATATTGATGTCTAAACACACATTTCATTCCTTAATAACATTGATTCAATATGCTAATAAATGGATTAAAAAAGACAATAGCCGTGATTAGCGGGGTGAAGGGTCAGCAAACTTGTTATTTTTTCTAATCTGCAAACCCCCCGTATCTTGCATACATGTCTGGTGAAAATATATAATTTATAAGCCTCAGTTCGATGACTGGAAATACAGAAAACTATAGATTCCTCCCCCATCCAATGATAATAGACCCCTATGGAGAATGGTACCATCTCAAAAAGGTGGAAATACAAGCATAATTATGTGTGAACAAGGAAAATAGTAGGTTCTATTTTCCTTGGTTTGAACAAGGAATGTAAAAACGGCGATGAATAAGTTCCCCCTCTAAATATTGTGACGGCCACACACTTAGATCACAGGTGGGCCCGGTTTTTTTTCTTGCAAAGCCAAAAGGCAGTAACTGCTTACTTTTCAAGTAAGCAGTTACTACCTTTGACTTTGCAGAGCAGAGTTGTGAGTATAAATTACTTCCCCAAGGCGTTACCACGGCGTTACCATGACGACATAATCGTCACGCGTGCACTGGCTGCAATCAGTCCATTACGAAATGAAAATTATTCACCCCTATTCGGTGTCGATCAACAATCTTGTGCCTCACGGGGAGCGTTGTAATTACCAACTACAAGCAGAGATTTTCCAGGGTTATGGAGAACATTGATATTCAAACCTAGAAGAGCTGCTTGACATAATTGGTTAATGAGTAAATTATTCTCTTTTATTATTATTATGTGATCATCTCCACATATGTGTAATACACAGACATATAGGTTATCAATTTACACGACGGAGAGGGAAGGTATTCAGCGGTGGAAGAGGGGGGGGTCAGGGGGGGTCCTTTAACTTGCCTTCATATCGTTATAAATTCCCTAAACATCGCTTTAATTTGCCTAAACATCGCTCCAAACTGCCTAAAAATCACTCTTAATTCCCTAAACATCGCTCTAAATTACCTAAACATAGTTCCAAGTTGCCTAAAAATACCTCTAATTTGCCTAAATATGTTCCTAAATTGCCTACACATCTATCTTTTGCCTCAAAATCGCTTCGATTTGCCTCACCATAGCTATAAATTGCCTAAGCATAGCTAGAAATTGTCTAAGTATCGCTCTAAATTGCCTAAACATCGCTCTATATTGCCTAAACGTCGCTCTAAATTGCCTAAACATAGCTCTAAATTGTCTAAGTATCGCTCTAAATTGCCTAAAAATCGCTCTGAATTGCCTAAGCATAGCTATAAATTGTTTAAGCGTCGCTCTAAAATACCTAAACTTCGCTCCAATTTGCTGAAACATCGCTATAAATTGCCTAAGCATCTCTCTTTATTGCCTAAATGTCGCCACCAAATTGTCTAAGTATCGCTTTAAATTGCATAAACATCGCTCTAAATTGCCTAAACATCGCTCTAAATCGCCTGAACATGGTTCTAAATTGCCTAGGCATCGCTCTAAATTGCATAAGTATCGCTCTAAATTGCGTAAGCTTCCTTGTAAATTGTGTAAACATACACCCTTTCATATCCAAGGAGACTACACGTACTAATTCATAACTGGTAATAATAATGTACGTTTATAATATTAACATAATAAGATAAAGCGTTGGAAAATATCTTGGGTCATTTATCCTTTAACAAATCATATGCAAATTGAACAAAAACGCACCATGATACATTATTAAATTAAACATTAATTAACATATTAAAATTACTTCTTCGTTTAGTGTTTGCAATCTTTATGTCATTCGGACACCAATTTATTTCACTCTTTTTTTTCTGTTATTATTTTCAAACAATACTTAAGAATATATTTTTTATAATTATGTGCATTAATGTACCGTATTTGAGCTCCACATATAGATATTTGACAAAGTGGCTGAACAAAGGTATTGTTGTCTGGATAAAGTAAATATTTCCCTATTGGGGCTTACGTTACCATATCTACCTAGATCTTCTCTGTCAATACATCTGCTCTGTCAGAAGCTTAGTGACAATATAAACATGCCCGGGGTGGCCTTCATCCCTAACCCTTACAGCGCGGGGATAGACTTTAGACGTCATAATCTGACGTCTGTGGACGTCAGATTCTGACGTCTAAAGTCGATCCCCACACTGTAAGAGTGAAACTATTTATAATGGCCGTAGACTCATAACACAGGTATTCAAATGAATCGGAAAGAACTAACTAAGACATTTATGATGATTTCAAATTGAAAAGACCCTTTGGTCTCCATGTTTTTTACAAAAATAATTCAGCGTTGTAAGGGTTGAAGTACTGAGCACGGCATAGCCGCGTATCGTTTTTATTTGTACTACTAATAAAAATTAAAAATGAAATGGAAATAAGCTATAAATCTGAAAAATTGGGGATGGGTTGGTAAAAAATAAATTGCATAACCCAGCGTTTTAAGGGTTAACTCTGTCAGCTCTCACGCCGCCTTTGCGGATCACATGGCATATTTTAAATAAAATACATCAAATAAAAATGGTAGAATACGTCATAATAATGAGGTTACGAGCTCTCATTTGAGATATTATACTTGGTTATTCTATGAACAGTCATTTTTATTCACCTTTAGTATTATATTTTTTGATTTTTTTTTCAGTTCCGTTTTGTGGTTTCCTTCCATTTGCGTTTTAAAGATGGCTAACTGACAGTGACTGATTTTGTAATTTATTGGCTTTTAGATAGATATATTACTTAGTGGGCAACCACACATGCTGCAAATTTTATGCAGCAGTGTAAGGGTTAAGCTGCCGCGTTAATATTTTTGAGAGAACAACCAGATGATTTTTTTTCTGTGGGGAACCCTGCGTCAAGGCATCACTTTGCATCTCTGAAAAATAAACTAACCGAAGGGTTTATGAACGAAAAATTGCATGGAATTGCTTTAATAAAAACGACATATTTTTTTTCATTTGTAACCCATTTGAAGTTATCTTTATCCACTACAAGTCGAGAATTGCGACAGCAATTCGCGGCTTGCAGTGGATGAAGATGAGAATGGTAAACTCAGGCTTGAAAGGGTTAAATCATTGTACAATTTCATGTGTATAAAGAGGGCACATTGCAAATTAGTACGATGTACTAAGTGGTCAACCCTCTATAATTAAAGTGTATAATTATTATTTTTTTTTTTAATATTATTATTTATTGATTGCGGTAGCAATCCCCATCTCAAGGTGAATGAAAATTACGTGCAATACTTGAATACCAGGGGGGGGGGGGGGTTAATGTAGAATTAAGCGACTATAAGTAGCCACATTGTGAGATAGTGGACAAACAATGCTGTCTGTCTAGCCTGAGTGGAAATAATAACAATGGCGTCCGGCTTAAAACCCTTAAAACGCTAAGGTAGCCTATCTAATTTAAATTTTCACAAGCTTGAAGTTGTGTCTCGCTACCGCGACCCACAAATTCAAACGGTTGAAAATTACTTATATGTATTTAATTTCTGACCAAACATTTGCAAATCTTGATGTTTAAACACACAAAGTGATTTTTTATATTTTTTCTTCAAACCCGTGATTTTGTCAATTCCATAGATTTAAACACTGAATCTTACGCTGTCTTATATGATAACTATGCAAACACATATAAATGGTGAGCAGTTGGTTTTGCATTATACGCTCATATATTATTTTAGTATTTCTAACTCACTAACATGACTGACATGCCTCGTATCCTTGCTCGTATCAAGGAATTTAGAATCAAGTAATGTATAGATTCCTTGCTCGTATCGAGAATTTTTTTTTATATTCCTTGCTCGTGAGTCGTATAGGTCGTCTTGACACAATTTATTATCACTGCACGTGTGTGCCCCTTCTCGGAACAAGTAGAAACTATACTAATCTTCATTTGCAGCTGTTCCTGGACATTGGCAAAATTTGTGAGAAAGTGGTTTGACGTTTATATTACCTAATGCTTACCAATGAACCAATTTTAACTAATCGTTGTTCCGACACTGGGCCGGTAGCAATCCACATTTTCAGGACGTGCGCAAGGCATAACCACGGAGGATATTCATGTAACACACAGGGACTTTATGCCAAACAGGAAATCAATTCTACACGGACTCATTCATGTGGTCTACGTCACAGGATGTTGTGGAACACGTCATTTGCCACGGATATCACTCACGGTAAAAACGAGGCGTTGAACCAATGCTGGCTGAATGTTAGCCGAACGTCGCAGACGCTGGCCCAGCATTTAACCAATATTGGTTCAACGCCTCGTGTTTGTTTGGCTCTCGCCGTGGTGGGATTTGCTGAAGTCATGAAGTACAGTGATTTTCCTTGTGGCATAATCCAGGCGCGATTAGAGACTAATACCTATGGTGGGGAAACTCTCACCACATTATAATTTTACATAAACCACGGACTGCAGTCGCCTGTGTATGCTAGAGCATACTCCTATCTCTAGTAGTTTAATGGTGTAATGTCATAGAAAAGGGAATTCTAAAAAACAAATTGTAATTAAGTCCACGAAAACATGACCTTATTGCTCCCAATGTTGCTGTTTCAATGTCGGGTCAGCGTCACAGTCCAGCTATTAACATCAGGGACAACTTGGCATAATGTGCAAAATTCACAGTTGTTTATGTTAACCTAGGGAGAGGCTCAACATAATAACTGATATGTTGAGCCTTTCAGTAGTATACCACCCTGACAATCACATAACTGTATAAACATTTATGAACAAAATGAGCACAGATCTACCATGCATACTCAAACAAAAAATGTGTATTTAATATGTGATTGTCAGGGTGTTATAACACCCTGACAATCACATATTAAATACACATTTTTTGTTTGAATATGCATGGTAGATCGGTGCTCATTTTGTTCATAAATGAGCTGTCGATCAACCAAAATCTGCCTTTTCGAAGCTAAATTAAAGACTGGTTTAGTCTGTTAAGAATATAATGCGATGTTCTGTAACATGTGTATCCTTGATGTATTTTTTACAATTATACACCTCAACGGTAAATCAGTTTTAATGGTGTATAATGAATGCACCAGGTTATGCATTTAAGGCATAAATGTAAATAGGCCTAATACTATGGTGAATTTGAAAATCTGTCCGGAATGGAAAATTACTCATATCTGCTCATTATCAAAGACATAACATTTGCAAATTTTGATGTTTAAACACACTAAATTAATTCCCATGCAGCTGTGTTTTAACCCTCACAGCGCGGGGATCGACTTTAGACGTCAGAATCTGTAAGAGTAAAAATATCTCTAATGGCCGTAGACCCATGACAGAGGTATTCAAATAAATTAGAAAGAACTGACTAAGACATTAATGATAATTTCAAATTGAATAAAAACCTTTGGTTTCTATTGTTTACACAAAAACATGTCAGCGCTTAAAGGGTTAACCTGCTACTAAAACATAATAAAACGACTATAGACGTGATCAGCGGTGAAAGGGTCAATTTGAAATTGAACTCATTGGAAACATATATAACATGCGCTACTATAGCATATAGAGGGTTTAACGAGCAGACGCGGGACGTTTACTCAATGTTTGGTCAGTGTTGGGACAGCGTCGCAGACGCTGGCCCAACACTGACCAACCATTGGGTAAACATTGGGGTTTCCCTTGTGCCAGGGTGGACCCTTGGGCATTATTATATCACAGTTACAAACAACGCACCCCGGACTTGGTGGATTGCTAAATGCGGTAACATCGCTGCCTTCTTTTAATACCTGTTTACGTATGTGTGATTCTCACCGTATTCGCTAGGGGGGCGTGCAGCGCCGATGTTTTACGTGACACCTGTCAATTTTCCGTGGACGCGAAACGTTCACCCAATGATATCTTAATGTTGGGCCAGCGTTGTGGACAGTGAAGCAGCATTAAGAAAATATTGGCTGAAAGTCTTGTGTTTGCCAAGGTAGTCAATATTGCATTTGAATCTTGCTGTGAGATAGTCAAGGAATGTCAATGAATGTAATTAAAATATCACACAATAAATACCTTACACATTGAGATTATAATTAGGGTCATATGACCACGCCCATCTTATTATAATGAAATTTAAGAAAATATCGTTACATTTAGAAAGTGGTTAAATTTTACTTACTTTGGAATAACATATTCTGTACTATCGTTACACTTAGCGACGAAAAAAACTGCTATAGACCAGTACTTATAGAATTGAGGTATTTAATTGTTCACATTTGTTGCTCCTGTTAGACGTCAAATTTACACCTATACTTCAGCAGAAACACCTACCTTTACTGGGATAGACAGTCGATCCCTACACTGTAACCGCGAAATTATTTCTAATGGCCGTAGATCCATAACATAGGTATTCCAATGAATCAGAAAGAGCTAACTAAGACATTTATGATGATTTCAAATTGAGTAAAATCTTTTGGTCTCCATGGTTTACAATATTCAGCGCTTTAACCCTTTAACCGCCAAATTATTCAATCGGAATTTTCACCCACTTGAAGTTGTGTCCCGCTGACGCGATCCACAACTTCAAGTGAGTGAAAATTATTCAGATTTGACAAAATGGATGTCAACTGTTTTCAAATCTTGCTGATTGATGTCACATTTTATCTTTTAACATGTTTAATAGGTGGTACTTAATGTGCTAATAAAAAAACAAAAACCCGAATATATGCGGTACCGGCGGTTGAAGGGCTAAGGGTCAAAGGGTTTGTTTATCTTAGTAGGCCTAAGGGTTTGGTTATCATATCACGCATTTTGAGATACAAATCCACATTTGAAAAGCAACTTGAGGAGAATTATTTTTTCCGCGAATTATAAATCAAAACACCGTTTTCAGATTCTACACATTAGACAATGCGTCCTTGTGATGGTCACGTTTGTAAACTGACATCACATTGAACCAGCATCAAGCCAGCATTGGGTCAACGTGTGGTGCTTGCCCCGAGTACAGAGGTAGCTACTGTCACAGGGTAGGCAAATAACCACTTATACTGAACAAATTGTCTATGTTGACAGAGCTATTAGCCTCGAGAGACGGGCCATGGGACAGGGGGCTCAATAGAGTTTGACACCACAAAGGTCAATGTAAAGTCCTTGTTGTATCCTTGCTGTGACCAAGGAGGTTAGGACTCTATGGTGAGACTGTGCTTCATGTACGACAAATTCGATAAACTATATATGGACGTATACGCCATTTTGGGGTTTTTATTTCATATATCTATGATATTTTGGTATATTCCAATCGATTCCCAGCCTGCGAAAACATATAGTTATAGACACACAAAAAACGTCAAAATCCATTGATTATTTGCGGAGATATGTAGTTAACGGATATGTATATGTCAACATTCAATCTAAGTATATAACCTCGATCCTAGGGTTGATGAAGAAATGGGTACCCACTGAACACATGATGTTGTTGCGACTTTGAATCAACGTCATTGACGTTGATTCAACGTCGCAGCATCGTCGTATGTCCAATGGGTATCTACCCTTCACAATGTTTGAAATTTGCAATTTATATTACGGCAATTCACTTTGCGCTGGAGTTTTAGTTTATCGTTCCCTTGCTCTTGACACAGCGGTACAAAATACAATATTCACCAGGAGAAACATAAATGTTATAAAAACGAAATTGCAATAGGCCTACATCAATTTATCATATTTAATATAAAAGGAATGAAATCACGTTACAAATTTGGTTTACTTCGCACGATCTTTATTCTTGATTAAGTGATAATAAAGCTACTCGATGTCTGAGACAAATAAAACGTAACAACAAATATGCACAACATAATTATTGATATAATAAAATAACATAAATGTCTGATGCTGTTGTGGGATTACATAATCTAGAAAATATATGTTCATTCTAGACTTTATAATCAGAGACTGATATAGCAAATAAAACACCAATTTTTAATCTATAGCTCCTTTTGATGTACATGTATATATCGTTCCCTTGGAGTTTGAAGGTGCTAAACTGCCACTTTACAAAGTGGCAGTTTAGCACCTTCTAACTCCAAGGGAACGATATGTTGTTTATATTCGCGTTACTCAGTGTTAACCCTTACAGCACGAGGATCGACTTTAGACGTCAGAATCTACGTCAGAATTTACAAAATGTTTTTCTTTCGTACAATGGTAAAAAACAAAGATAATTTTCGAATTTAAATTCCGTCTTAAAAATACGATACAAAGTACATTTACTAGATTCGTTTATCTCATTTCGCCATTGTTGTTCGTATTGGTCTTCTAATCGTTGTTTGATGACCATATGAAAATTAGAAAGATTACCACTGTTGTTTTGAGGCATTACAAACATATTGGAAAAACCAGTATGGTCTAGTATATGTTTAATAGTGTCTAGCCATTTAGAGGATAATGTCCTATTATCGGAGTAGTGACAAAGTAAATTATAAAAGCGGCTTGACAACTTGTTCTCGTCGTCTGACACTAACTTACACCAAAAAGAAATCATTCGAGTTTTAATATATACAGAAAGTGGAAAGCGCCCAGTCTCTCCGTAAACCATACAACTAGGTGTTGACTGTTTGAGACCTAATACATACTTTAAATATTTGAGGTAAAGTCTATCTAAAATTAAAACGTTTTCATATCCCCAAACTTCACAGCCATACAGCAGAATTGGCGAAATCAATGAATCAAACAGTTCTAGCTGTAAGTCAGTGGGTAGATCGAGCTCTTTTGATTTCTTCAATAATGCAAACATAGCTTTTCTAGATTGCACTACTAGGTGTGTTTTGTGACGAACAAACGAACCATTGTAATTAAAAAATACACCTAGATACTTAAATGAATCAACGATTGATATATTTTTCCCGTTCAGTTTAAAGTTAAAATTACCTCTGTATCTAGCCTTTGAAAAAATGTCAATTTCTGTTTTTTTCTGTATTTATACTTAATTTCCAACATTTGCAATATTCTGCCAAACAATTTAGTGATTTTTGTAAGCCTTCAGGAGTTTCAGAAAAAATAACTGTATCATCTGCATATAATAATATTTGTATTTTTAGATAGTTGTCAAACACATTATCGGACAAGGAGAGGTTTTTAACATTATTGTATTTTAAGAATGACTCTAAATCATTTAGGTACAAAGCAAATAACAGCGGCGATAGGCTTTCCCCTTGTCTAACACCGGTGTAACAGTTGAAATATGCTGATTTATTATTGTTTAATTGTACACAAGATTTAACATTATCATATATATTTCTAACAACATTAAAAAGCTTTCCGGTAATGCCAAATGAAATTAATTTTATCCATAAACCTGACCGCCAAACGGTATCGAATGCTTTTTTAAAATCGATAAAGGCACAGTAAAGTTTTTTCTTTTTGCTAAAGAAAATATCAATTAGGGATTTTAGTGAGAAAACATGGTTTAAAGTTGAATAACCTTTTCTAAATCCAGTTTGATTTTCTAGTAAAATGTTATTTAAATTTAAAAAATTATTTAACCGCAGGTTAATTATTGTTCTGAAAAATTTCCCAAAGCAACTTAACAAACTTATTCCTCTATAATTTCCACATGCAGTGTGCTTGGTTGTGGCGCATTTTACGACGGATATGACGTCACACGTGTTACGTCATGACCACGTGTGTGTTCATGTGCAAATGTGACACATTTGGCCCTGGGCATAAACTGAATAAATTATGCACTTAAATCAAGCAATGGCCCACAGCATACTAGAAGTCAATTGACCCAATTAAATGTAAACATATGTCATTTTATTAAGACATTCGTTCATAAAATGCATACAAGCAGAAATGATACAAGTCATGTACATAGTCACTTCCATATTTTAATATTCTATCACATATTACTGAGATCCCATGGTTTTGTCACTTCTTAACTTTTCATAAAATGTCTATCGTATATCTTATCATACTATTATGTCACAAAGTTATGCAATTCTCAGATTATTGCATTCATTTTTCCATCCCCATAAAACTTGACATAATAAAAAAGGGATGGGTGCATGAATAGATGAAATCGGCAATCGTTGCAATCGGCTTTAACCCTCTAACCGCCAAATTGTTCAACTATTTGCAAATCTTGCTGTTTGATGTCACGTTTTATCTTCAATATGTTTAAAAGGTGGTACATTATGTTCTGATAAAAAATATAAAAACATATATAACCGGGACCGGCGGTTAAAGAGTTAGTATAAAATCAAATAAAATACCACCAAATTTTGACAAAATAATGTGTGTTTTCGCGAATGCTAGGTTAATGTTAGGCCAGCGTCGCAGACGGCGGGCCATTATTGACCTAGAATTGGCTCAATGCCTGTATCCTCAGTGATTCACGTAGTTCAATTTGAGAGATGCAAATTCTGTTATAGATTTGTGCAACTGAAAAGTGCGCTAGTAATTCCAGATTCAAATTAGTAAAACAAACAAACAATTGAGCAGGCCGGGGGTCAAGTTGTTATAAAGCCATTCTCCAACTAGCTTTTGTAATTATTTAATTAAACCTAGAAAACTGTTCAGTTCCTTAATTATCAGAAACTATTAGCGGACGCATAATAACACAGCGCGTGCTAAATGCTCTGAACGCGTCACATTTTAGAATCGTCAGGATTGAAAATGGCCTATTCTGTCGTCTTTTTGATTTATAAATGAAACTTGACCTTCGGAGAGAATGGGATCTAATTACGAAGCTACCCCTGAGCAAGGGGACTGTGCTCCCCTGAAATTTAATCCCTAAAGTAGACAATTAGATGATGACTGCGATCCACAGATTAAAGTTGGCGACAAGACGTTGAATCAAAGTTAGTTTAATGTTGGTCCATCGTCTACGACGCTGGACCAACATTCATCCAACATTGATTCAATGTCTTGTGTCAGCAACAACTCATTGACCTCCTAGTTAACAACATACGCAACAATGGTTTAATGCTGGGCCTACGTCGTAGACGTTGCTGCTGGGTTGTGACATTAGATCCCACATATACATTATTATATTTTTGTTCACCGCTGGTGTATATAGCGCCATTTCTACATTAAATCACAATCACAGAAGGAATTGGATTGTTTCCAAAGATTTTTAAATGTAATTAAAAATCAAGGGGTTCAGCCGATTTGTTTATTGGTGTGAACAGATTTGTTCAGTTGGGTGATTTTTGGAGGGCGTCACTGTCCACAAGTTGAACAGTAATGCCAGCCTCGCTTTGATGAGAGCCAAATGGCGCCGTGATTAAACCTGCCCCCCTGGTGAGTGAAACCTATAATTATAAGACCTAGACATTCAGTGCCCCTAGAATTTCAAATGGAAATATAGACGTGATTTGTAATAAACTAGAACAGGAGTTCCCGTTAATTATTGACAACCATGTCAAAAATTAGAAATACGGGAATTTCGTCTCTATATCTAGTCTAACTGGTCAATGCGCAGCAGAAAAATTTAAAAACTTTTGCAGTTCTAGTCTATGGACATGATTACATCATACGGTCATATTAAGAAGCCTAAATAAAATCACCGATTTTTAAATAATTTTAGCCTGGACCAGTCCCTTTAAAGTGAAAAAACCTTTGGTCTCCATTGCTTATACAGAATATTCAGCGCTAAAGGGTTGAGAACATCGTGATATCGGCTTGCCAGAAAATCTTCACCCGCAGCTGTACGCAGCTCATCAACGAACACAGTCACCAACTTCTAAAGAATCCGTATATTTCATAATAAGGGAGGGTTTTATTAAGGCCATGCATCGACAAATCTCGGAAATATCTGGATAATCAGATAGTTGTTTTAGCTCACCCTTTAAACACAAACGTCTCTTTTGTGCCCTGAATGGCACATTTTGAAAAAAAATGTTGAATGTAAAATATCCACCACAACAAGGTGAATCTGAGTTTAAATTTAACACTTGTGTGGCTAAGACAGTACATAATACGTTTCAAAGCAAATTTCAAACTGCATGAAATACCACTAAAATGTGTAGTCTTGTGGTAGATGCTCAGTTATTCAAATAATTCAATTTGGGAGATGTCTATTTTTCATAAGTAGTCTACGACATCGGCCCAACATTGACCCAACATTGGGCTGAAGTCTCGTGTTTGCAGGGTATGCTTATGTACTAGTATTTCATCAAATCATGACATTTCTACTCGTCTTGATGCGGCAGTTACAACAGAAATTCACATCTCAAGTTGAATGGGATTGTGAAGGAAATGACGATAATTGTAAATAAATTAACCCTTTCGCCGCTAAAAACGAGTATTATGATTTCTATTATCTTTTAGTTTGCCGGCCAATCACTGATAAGATGAAAAGAAATGAGTGTTTAAACACTAAGGTTTGGAAATGTTTGGTTTTAGATTAAATAAATATATATATGTATTTTCACCCACTTGAAGTTGTGGGATGGGTATTGGGTAAAAATTTAAAAAAATGTAATATGGCGGGTGAATGGTTAAAGGGACTCAATCAGGCTAAAATCGGTGATTTCATTTTGGCTTCTCAATATGACCTTATGATGTAAACATATCCATGGACTAGAAGTGCAAAAGTTTTTTTTAATTTTTTAGCTGCTACCAGGTAGGCAAGATCTAGAGACGAAATTCCCGATTTCTTTTTTTTTGACATTTTGATATGATTTTAGCCTGATTGAGTCCCTATAACATAGACAGTCTATTACACTAATTCACAAAAACTGTTTTTTTTAGAAATTTACACTGATAACCGTATAGATATAGGTCTATGTGATATTATAAACATAGATGAAACATATGCGAGATTTTGCATTTCACGCTCACAGATGTTCGTGGATTAATCACACGCTTATGCATAATTAATTTACTTCTTAGATCGTTCCTCAGATGTAGTAGTTTGCAAAACGACGGTGGTGATTTGACAGCTGCTGGGCGGTGGTCACCCATTTTAGATGGCCTTTGATCTCCATAGCCTGGTGACGTATATTATATAGGCCTATATGCGCATGCACGCTTCGTGTTAGATAATCCACAGGAAGTGAACGTAAAATGCATAATTATAGGCTAGAGAAGCTCTACATTCTTAGCTGTGGAAAAGGCCGAGGCCGTGGCCTTTTCCACAGCCAAGAATGTAGAGCTCCAATCAATCAATCAATCAATCAATAAAACTTCTATAGCGCCTATATCCTCAGCGGACCGAGCTCAGAGGCGCACAAATCCTTAGCGTGATCATGTATCATATTCGAGGCCAAAGCAGGTTCGTCAACAGGGAGCCGGGCTGCTGAGGGACTCTTGGGTGGAAAAGCCAGGTCAAATAGGTGAGATTTAAGTAATTTCCGGAATGTTAAGATTGTTTTGGCATTACGTATTGGCACAGGCAAGGCGTTCCATAAGGCTGGACCAGATATAAAGAAAGCTCTTGACCCAGTCTTAGTCTTTATACGAGGAACAACAAATCTATTTGAATTAGTGGAGCGTAGATATTTTGAGCAGTTCGGCCGAACAAGTAAATTAGCCAGACATGCAGGTTTCTTTTAGGGTTCGGAAAGTTATTGCACACATTTTAAAACGAATGCGAAACTTGACAGGACGACAATGTGATCGTTTTAGAATTGGAACAGAACGACTAAATCGTGGGGCCTTGGTTACCACTCTTGCAAGGCAGTTTTGAACGCGTTGTGATCTAGCGATATCCTTTTCTGGCATAATTGTGAAAATGAGAAATTGTGAGTTACAATAATCTAACTTACTACTGACGAGTGCCACTGCAATTTGCTTGGCAAGATCTAAGGGCAGACTTTTTCCAATTCGACGCAGGTCACGGATATGATAAAAGCATGCCCTACATGTTTGGGATATGTGTTTTCGGAAATTCAGGCTACTGTCGAATAGTGCACCAAGATTTTTAGCTGATGTATATGGATTTGTGTCTTGACCTAAAAGTAAGCATAGGAAATTATTCAAGAATTTTTCTCGTTGAAGATGGTCCCAATAGGAGGAAATTCTGTCTCGCTAGGATTAAGCTTCAGCTTAGATCCTGTCGTCCAGGCCGACACACCCATTAAACAATGTTGCAACTTCTCAAGAGATTCCTTCGCGTTTGAAACTGATAGAGACATGTAAATTTGAGTATCATCGGCATAAAGATGGTGGTTTATGTCAAAACTAGAGATAGAAGCGCTGAGTGGTGTAGTGTATAAAGTAAAAAGCACTGGTCCTAGCACAGAGCCCTGTGGAACTCCATAGGAGAGTGTGACTTTATCTGAAAAAGTGTCTTTAATTTTTACGGACTGGTGCCTATTTTGCAAATAAGAAGAAAACCAAATTTGAGCCGAGGGTTTTAAATGACTTAAAACACATCCGACCATAATGAGGATCCCTTATTAATAAAAGGTCCGTCACACCAAGGAGCATAGGAAATACTTTTATATTCCTTGGTCACACCTGACCGATTATAAACCACAGGCCTACCATGATAATTGGTCTGTACTTGATCTACAATAACTCTCCATTCCCGGCTTAGAATGTAGTGGTCGGACACAGAAAATAATGTAGTGGTGTGTTTTAATAAAGTAGCAGATCATGGTTGATCGCAAATTCCATGAAATAAATGAAATGAATCGGGCTTTAGGCCACCTTTGTGCACATATAGGCTAAACTGGGCCAGAAGAACCTCCTGAGGATGGTGAGATGATTGAGATGACACTGTCCTCCAGACACAGGATTCGAAATTCGAACCCTGGCGGTCTGAGGCCGAGCACGCTACCTCTCGGTCACGGAGGCTCCCCACAATACTAACTTTCACACGTGGATGGGGAAGAAACATTTTTGTTTCTTTCAAACCGCCGAGACCGGGAACCTAACCCCGAACTCTGGCGTGAAAGGCAGCGGTGCTAACCACTACCCTAGGGCCCCCGCCCCGCAAATTCCATGAGCACCATAATGTAGGCATCTTGCCGTGACTGAAACTACAGGTTTCAATCACAGATTACGCTCAAAAAGAGGATGTGGCGCATTGGTAGAACGCCTGATTGTCTCGCCAGTCATGTATGCGTCTCGGGGTCGAACCCCGCTGATGCTGCGTGGGGTTTTCAGAGAAATATCCTTGTTTCTCCCTTCCCAACTTAAATATTTTACCAACTCAAAAAACGTGTACAACTTTCTTTGGAAGCTCAATTTTTTTTATTTCGCTTTGATTAGTCATGGTTGATTAGAATTTGCTAAATTTCACCTACATCATCCCATGCCCCTTTACGGTATCGACTCTTTCACTGCAACTGGGTGACGTAACGATCTGAATATTGTCCAAGTTTGGTTTAATTTATTTTCTCTCTCGGTACATTCCTTCCATCCGTGTTCACTTCTTTCTCATATATTCTACCTTCTTAAGGACTTTCCTACCGGTAGTCTACTTTCCGTTCTTCCTTCCTTTTTTTTCCTTTCTTCTTTCTTTTCATATTAATTTTTATTTCTTCATCTGTTCATTCATTTTTTTTCCTTTCTTCTTACAGCTTTCTTTTTTTCGTCCATTCTCCCTTCCTTGCGTTCCTCTATTCTTTCTTTATCTTTTCTCTTATTCATTCCTTTCTCCTTTTTTTCTCTCTTTCTTCCTCCTTCCTTTCTTCTTACCTTCTTTTGTTTCTTCCTTTCTCCTTTCTTCCTTCTTGTCTGCTTTTTTTTCTTGATTCCTACCTTCACTCTTTCCTTCTTTTTGTTGAGGGATACAAAAATAAAAATTGTCAAGGTGTAAACATACTTTCATAAATAGGTCTACCATCTTTTTATTAGCACCTTCGTGTTCATCAGAGTCAGCCAACAAACACGAGACGTTAAACCAATGCTGGTTTATTAACCCTTTAACCGCCGGTGACGCATATATTCGGGTTTTTATTTTTTTATTAGCACATTAAGTACCACATTTTAAATATGTTAAAGATAAAATGTGACATCAACCAGCAAGATTTGAAAAGAGTTGACCTCCATTTTGCTCATTCTGAATAATTTCAACCCACTTGAAGTTGTGTATCGCGTCAGCGAGACACAACTTCAAGTGGGTGAAAGTTCAAATTGAATAATTTGGCGGTTAAAGGGTTAATTTTAACCCTTGCAATGCTGAAATGGTTTTGTAAAAACCATGGAGACCAAATATTCACCTTCAGTTGTAGCCTAACTTACGGTAGCACATGGCATATTTAAAAGAAAATCCGTTAAACCAAGGATAACCAGCAGCCGGTCCCGATTATATTCGTGTTTTTTTTTCTATTTTGATAAGCACATTAATTACCAGCCTTGTAACATGTTATTGTAGGGATACAAATTCAACACGACTTTAAAATCTTGACTTTAACCTGCATTTTATCAAATCCGAATAACTTTCACCCACTTGAAGTTGTAGATCGCGTGAGCGAGACACAACTTTACTTCAAGCGAGTTAATAATAAATAGTTAAAATAATCAAATAATTTATAATAGACTCATCCATCACAATAGAGCCCTTTTAAGTTTTTCATAAAATCAGCCTACTTCGAGGTGGATAGGCCGCAGCAAAATATATTCGTATCTCGTGGTGAATGAAAAGAAGAGTAGGCTAGATGAAACAAAATGTATGTGCAAAATATAATAATTTTGTAAGCCTATTAATCTCGCTGGGTCATTGGGTCTGTATGATTAGGACCGGCCGTATAGTATGCCGGTATCCTGTTAAGTTTATTGTGCCTGAGTTGGTTACAGCTCTATGTTCAGAAGGTCCTATGTTCAGAAGGTCCTATGTTTAGAAGGTTCTATGTTCAGAAGGTCCTTTGTTCAGAAGGTCCTATGTTCAGAAGGTCCTTTGTTCAGAAGGTCCTATGTTCAGAAGGTTATATGTTCAGAAGGTTCTATCATCAGAAGGTTCTATGCTCAGAAGGTCCTATGTTCAGAAATATTTGTTCAGAAGGTCCTATGTTTAGAAAGCATGGGTGACTATAATTTGTCAGTTCCAATTGGGCACACGACGTTGAATCAACGTCAATGACGTTCATTTAATATCACAGGAACGTTGTATACCCAGTGGGTTTCCAAGCTTAAAATTAGTGACGTTTGATCAAATTTTATGGACTCATTAAATTGTAGATATGACAGTTATAATTATATTCCAAAGGAGTTACGTTGTTCGAAATACCATATAAAACGAGTGATATAGATGTAGAAATATCAATTATTTTATCTTATAAATGTGGTCTATGGGATTATTCGCTGTTAAATGTAAAGTCTAAATGGTGTGCGGTGGTAGGTAAATATGCAGATATCACAACCTTTACAGTAAATATACCGGGTGGTAATGATGCACGCTGGTAATGAGAAAAATATTATTCAATCAATTTATTTTAGATGAATGATATACAGATGATAACTAACCGGTAGCGCATGTTTTTCGTTAATTTGTTAATTACTCCGTCATTAATATCAACCGATTTTCATGAAATTTTGTAAACGTAAAATTATATGCATTACTTTAAAGTTAGACAATTTGACATGTAGTAAATTGAAAATATGACGTCTCTCTATCAACCCATTACGCTAATTATGGAATTCTATTACATGTCGAATGGTCTAAGTAAATTTTTACCGATGTTAGGATTTGACTTAAAGATAGCCTGTGCAAAATTTCACAGAAATCGGTTCAGAATCGTTGAGGAATCGACGTAAGACATGCTCTACAGATTTACCAAAATAATTGTGGCCCATGACAGGCCTATAGTTAAAACAAGGCTGTAATTGGTCAACTCAACAATAGGGGCCTACAACGCATTTTGGGAATATGCAGGGGGTTATAGACACCCCCCCCCCCTCCCCGGAATCGACTAAAATGAAAAAAAATGAAAGAAAGAAAAGTGTCAATGGCGCCGTATATAGCTCATCTTTGTAACTGCAGGTGTTTTGGTTTGAACTTTCTAGTCTATGTCTAGGCTATATGCCACGTTCACACTGGCCCCGAATTTAGGTGGATTTGAATTCAGATATAATGTAGATCTGGTAATATTCGCGAGGTTTTAATTTCACGAGTTTCTGGAAGAGAAGAAATTCGCGAATTCCGGAATCTCCCGAAAATTATTATTATAATAGCACTATTAAAGTGAAAAGTCCCAAAATCAGAAATTCGCAAACATTTGACAACGCGGAAATTACCAGATCTACAGGAGTGTCATATTCCTGAATTGCGGAGACAATCCTTCTGTGATCACTCCTGGTTTGTGGCTGTTCACTATGTTGATTAAGTCCCAATAGCGATTTTGGCAAATTGTGAACGGACAGACGACGGACAACGCGCTATGACAAAAGCTCATCTGACCTTTGACCGAATGAGCTAAAACAAAGAGAGCCTGTGATTTGTTATCTTGCATTGCAATTTACCTGAAACTGAAAGATGTAGACTAAGTTTTTTCTACGTAAACCAAATAATTTTCTGAATATAGGACCTTCTGAATATATCTGGATATAGGACCTTCTGAACATAGAACCTTCTAAATATAGGACCTTTTGAACATTTTTTTTCTGAACATAGAACCTTCTGAACATAGGACCTTCTGAATATAGGACCTTCTGAACATAGAGCCTTCTGAACATGGGACCTTCTGAATATAGAACCTTCTGAATATAGAACCTTTTAAACAAATATTTTCTGAGCATAGAACCTTCTGAACATAGAACCTTATGAACATAGGGCAGTCACCGCCTGGGTTTGTGTCCTATTTAGGGGAAATCGGGGTGCTGTGTGTGAGAAACGGTTGACATTTCCAGTCCTTATGAACATGTGTAATATAACGTTTGAGGTCCCTAGGTTAAGTACTTTCGTGTTTAAAAAATCTTCGGAAAAAAATATATTCACGATTAGGTTATATTCGTGGTTAAGATCCTCAAGGATTTTGCTTGGAATAATGTTGGCCCAGCGGCGCAGACGGTGAACCAACATTATTTCACAATTGGCCCAATGTATCGTGTTATCTGGGTAGTGGCCTTTCTGGGGATAAAGCGTCACCCGTATGGCAGTCAGGGCAAACACGGGACAATCACCCAATTCTGTTTCAATGTTGGGCCAGCGTCGAATACTATTGACCGGCGTTGAACCAGCAATGGGCTGCGAGGCTGGCCCAACATTGAACCGGTAGGCCTCTTGGGTGGGTAGGCCTACATTGGGTGTACCAGGTAGGCCTACATGGTATCATGGAGATGGTAGACTACTACTATCTCCATGATCGTAGGGTAAGATGGTGTAATATGAGCATAGTTGGTAATATCATCCTCCTGGCAGCAAGTCTTGACACAGCGAGGCCGTCAGGCCAAGCCTTGCTGAATTAGCCATACCATCCACCTATTGGGGTAGGGAGGGAGATTTAGATATTGAATATTCATTAGTTTTTCAAAAAATGTCTTTTTAATGTTGGCCCGCTGTCTGCGACGTTGGCTCACCATTAATTCAACCCTCATGCACGTTGCGGTGAGATGTGGTGGTCTGTGTCTGAGACGTTTCCGGTGAGCTACTCGGCCAGCAGACATGTGTTGTTTAATGTAGGGCCGGTGTCGTAGACAGTGGCCCCACATTAAAACAACACTCATGCCAGAGGTCAAACTTGGGTCAAACAGAATTTTTTTTTTTTTAAATCCCCACTCCAATAGGCGGATTCAACCCTGTTTCAGCAAGGTCGGTCTACGACCTCAGGAATAGCCAGCCTTGCAGAGGAAGATGGGTAATATGAGCACTGGCTGTAATATTCTCAATAACAACGGGATTTGAGTAAAAATTGGTTTGTAATATAGTCATGACACGGACATAAACTCGTTCAATTTTTAGAAAGTTTTTTGAAAAAGTAGTCCAATTATGACAAAATGAAATTTTGGGGCTGTTTTCCTAAAAAATATGATTACATTTGATTTGTTCGTACGTCCACAAATCACAAGATATCATGAAAGTAATGTGGGTGAGTGCTAACCATAGTGGCTCTTAGCAAGAGAAGGGACGATAATAAAGTGATTTAGCATTTTCTGAACCCCATTAGGCTTGTTACCGCTCCCCTTCCACTGGGGTAATATATACATCCTGTTTCAATCTATTATGAGCATGGTGCTCATAATACCCATTGCAAGATTTGTATACAAAAAAATAGGATGCTCATAGGCTAATACCCTTAACGTATTATGCAGTGAAACGTGAGGAAACCATTTCAACCACATTATTTAAATATAGGCCTAATGCTTTAATGACATTTGGGTGATATCAAGGTGGGCCCTACACGAGTGCCACTTCTATTTGGTAAAGTACTCATAAAATAAACATTTTAGCGAATGTCCTTTTTTATGGCAAAGTGCTCATATTACTCCATTGGCAAATGGTAATTAATTACGCATGCTCATATCTTCAACAACACATGCTCATATTTGCCACACGCATGGGTAGGCCTAATATGAGCATGTTTTCAAAATTTTGTTTTTTTAAATAATTATTTTATTTTATTCAAATTAAGTTAATTAATATTTTTGAATTACTACATAATTGTACAAACATTCGATCAAATCAAATTTGATTTTTTTTATTTTTTTTCCCAAAAAAGCTAATTAAGGGACCCCTTGGGATGAGACATTTTCAATGTTGTCAATTTTGAAAATTTAATTTATATGAAGCTTTATAGCCTACTGAACTTAACTGAAAATACGAAAAAGTCAAAAAACTATTTTAAAGCACTGAAAAAGTGTGAAATAGTTGTATTTCCAGGTCGCATATTGCCATGTAAACAAAACAAGTCAGCAATATTCAGCACTTTAGATCACATATTTCCACGTATCAGAGGGTAAAATCAAACCAGTCGCCGCTAATTGGTGTCTCATAGTCAGGACACGGGAGGACACACCTGCAGCACTGATTGTCTGGGTAAAACCAAAAATTGGGGTAATTTTGTAGCATCAAAAATGGCAGTGAGGTGACCATCAAAGAGGAGGAAAACTACTTGATGGTTTTGGTGCACTGATCCCAATAGAGCATAAAAAAGTCACTGGCTGCGCTAGAATTTTTTTTTTCGCTTTTAAAACGTCATTTTAAAAAAGTTGCAACATCTGCTTACTACTCCCTTACCAAATCCAAAACATATAAAAAATGATGTTACTTTGTTTAGCTTCACATCACACTTTTAAACGTGATATCCTTATTGAAGCATAATACTAAACAATGGTATCTGAAAACTGCTTAAAATTTGAAAAAAATTGACGGGATAAAAAAAAATCTTATTTTAACTCCGTAACCAAGCAAAAAAATACTCAACTCCGTTACCAAATGTTAAATATAAACTGTATATTTTCTTATCATAACATCGATCATAAATGGGTGCTCTATTTATATGGGGACAACGAGCCATGTTTCAAAAGACTATATCATCAATCATTATGACTGTAAAACTCATAAAATTTGACAATTCACTACTCCGTTCCCTTTTCTTGGTAACGGAGTAGAGTGGAATGGAGTAGTAAAATTAAAAGTATTCTTGGTATTAATGAAAATATATGGGCAATAATTCAAAGATATATCATACGGGTGAAAATAGTCCCCATAGCAACTGTTCTAGGCATGCAAGCATAAAACCAAATTCATTTTTATACCCACAAGGCTAGGAACGGAGTAGTAAAAACAAAAGCATATTTTCCCACTTATTGGTAATACCTGCCCCGAATAACTTGTCCCTCAACAATATTATTTCTTTCAAGGCGAAAAACTCGTATAAGGCCCTTCAGTGTGTCAAACTACACTTGATATAATTTTAGTTCATGATTATTCACTTGATGGGGCATGCTACAATGATGGTAACGGAGTAGAGTGCAAATGTGGGGACATGTATATTCATCAAAATTATATATATCGATATCAGTTTTAAGTCGAATTTTGATCATTGATTAGTTTAAGTGAACAATGTCTAACCATGAAATGTAATTGTTAGAATTATATTGTGATTTTGTATCCTACAGTGAAGTTTCAAATAGCGGAATTTTCTCTGGGGACATGCCATTTTCCACATTTCCATGACATAGAGCTCTTATAAAACCATATATATATATATTTTTTTTACAAATAATCTAAACATTATTAAGTAGTAATGCCTAAACGTGAAGTTGCACCATTTATTTTTAATATTATTATATTTAAATCAAAATGCGGACCTTTTAAGTCCTGGGGACACTAATTTTATGTAAAATTACCCCAATTTTTGGTTTTACCCATATATATATATTTTACAAATAATCTAAACATTATTAAGTAATAATGCTTAAACGTGAATTTGCACCATTTATTTTTAATATTATTATATTTAAATCAAAATGTGGACCTTTTAAGTCCTGGGTACACTAATTTTATGTAAAGTTACCCCAATTTTTGGTTTAACCAATCTACCCAACGCTGGGCCGATGCCATCAGCATGTGGCCCAATGCTGTGAAAACATTCAATCGTCCTTCAGGTATACAAATAGTTTGTTTGGGTTACTTCTGGTTTCATAGAAATGTTGATTAAAAATATTTGTAAAAATATGAAAATTCTGAAAAAAATTAAAACATGATCCGTGGGATACACTGCTTCAGTACGGAAATTAAAACGAAAATTGATGTCATCCCAAGGGGCTGCTTTAAGGTGCTCATTATAGGCTACCCCTCTTTTCCCTATATGGACATGTAGACTGACTTATCAGCGGTGGTGATGGAAGGAATAGGTCTACACGTTGAAGATATAGGTCTACTTGTCTCCTTGGTTCTTTCAACATGATTCCGGCCCATGAGGAAAAACAGCTATGTTTACAAAATATTAGGCCAATTTTTTGTCTAAAGCACTCAAACAGACTAATATAAAGCCGGGCCTCGGAGTTCGGGAACTCTGTTTCTAGTTATCTATATTTTTAAAACCCTGAAAACGGGTAAAAAAAAAGATGCATCGGCCGGGAATCGAACCCGGGCCACCCGCGTGGCAGGCGAGAATTCTACCACTGAACCACCGATGCCTACGGAGATGAGCGTCGCTTATTGAATTCGGCAGCAAAGCACGCTTGTTGAGTGCAAGTGGAAATGTTATGCAGCCGTGGAGATAGAAGCCTCAGAGTATGCTGAGATCATCTTCACTCTGCCATGTGATTTGCGGCACTGGAGCTATGCTCTGCGTGTATTAAGACTGGACTGGTGCAGATGGCTGAGATATGTATTAGATAATAAGTGAAGAACACGGCATTATTAGAAAGAAGCCTCTGAGGGCGGAGCCCGAAGAGGCGTCTTTCTAATAATACCAGTGTTCTGAACTGATTATCGGACATAGTCGTTACCAGAACCCCTCCTCTGTGTCTACCCCACCTTAAAACTCCATGAACCAAATTTTGTTTATTGTTGAAATTTGGACACGCCCATTTATAGGAGAGGGGTTGTATGCGCATAGGAGCAGTTTTTACTGATGACAAAAGTAAATCTGGTGTCATTTAGAAAAAAATAGTACTTGCTGGTGAGACGTGCTTCATCACAGTAACTTGATTCTTGATGTTTCCCAATCAATAATAAATATTTGGTATGTACAATATATTTTTTTCTTAATACATTATTAAGCAATTTATGTTAATTTGAAATTTTTCAATGTAATATCTATATATATATAGGCGACCCCTCTCTCCATCCGCCACAGAGCTATGTGTCTTAATGCGGGTCGTCTGTTCAAGTGACTGGGCTGCTCACAGAGACAGGGGTACCAAGCATTATTAGCCAAAAAACATGCAATCTTGGCCCGAAGCTGGTTATATATTGGCCAACGTCAAAAATGTTGGAAATACATTACACTGATGCTGGACCAATGCAGCCTATTTGTCGCTTCCAGATAGTGCTTCGTGGAGCTCAGTAGACAGTCAGAACAGTGGTCTGGGCGTCTAATAATACCTAGGTCAAATCTAATAATGCTGTGTGAACTGAATCAAGACGGCATTATTTCAGAGAATGCCCAGTAAACACAATAGAAAAACAACCCTGGTAATGACTATGCTGTTCGACAACGTGCACCGCTATACAGCGCCACCAAGTGAATATAGGCCTACTGTACGAGTGCAACAGCAATACTGCTCTGCAAAGCCAAAAGGCAGTAGCCTATCTGCTTACTTGTAAAGTAGGCAGATAGGTCTACTGCCTTTTGGCCTTGCACGGCAGAATAGGCCTACCCAGTGGACAGGGGACGTTGAACCATTGCTGGCCTAATGTTTTTTGGTCCACAGTCCACGACACCGAGCCAACCTTAAGCCTTACACCGCTGGATTAAAGTATTTTAATTTTCAACCCACTTGAAGCTGTGTCTCGCTACCGCGAGCCACAACGTCAAGTGGGTTGAAAATTACTCATGACATCATTTTAATTCGAGATCAAAAAGTGTAAATCTTGATGTTTAGACAGCGATTTTATTCCCGATTCGGTCGTCTAATAAATTGGATTAAGACTATAGTCGTAGCTGGGAGTGAGAGGGTTTAGCTCACACAACATCCCGCGGTTGACTGACAGGATAATCTGTTGTATCTGTGTAAGCAGTGGTAAGTGGTTCCATCAGGGGGGGGCGTGGCCTACACTAGGTAGGCGTGGCTGACGCGCTGATTGATGGGGTCAGAGGTGAGTGTGTTAACAGGCCTCGGCGGCACATGTTAGGGTCGTCATTTGATCGTGATGATGACAGGGCTGTGAGTGCGGCTCGTCACCAACAGCTGATCGTGACCATATCGTGTCCCTTACGCCCCGCGTGACAGCGTGTGCCCACTGGGGGTACTGCAGGAGCGAACTACGCAAGTACTGTCAGTCTCTGCTGGGGGTCTGTAGTACTGAGTACTCACTGGAATAAGTACTCACTGGAATAAGTACCCACCACCCACAGTGGCAGGAGCGACACACGGAGAACCAGAGTAGACAGGTAAGAGCAGCGAGGTTTATCAAGTTACGATACCGTGGATTAACCCTTGAAGCGCTGAATAATTTTTTTATGAAAACCTTGGAGGCCAAAGGGTTTTTTTCAGTTTGAAATCATCATAAATGTCTTAGTCAGCTCTTTCTAATTCATTTGAATACCTATATTATGGGTCTACGATCATTATAAATATGTTTGCACTTACAGTGCGGGATCGACTTCAGTCGTCAGAATCTGACGTCTGCAGACGTCAGATTCTGACGACTAAAGTCGATCCCCGCGATGTAAGGGTTAACCCTTACAGCGCCGATATATATCTGTATAAACCATGGAAGCTAAAGGGTTATTTTCAATTTGAAGTCATCATAAATTTCTCAGTTACCTCTTTGCTAAACACCTAGGCCTCTATATGGATCTACGGCCATTATCAATATTTCACTATTCTAGCAAACACGAGATATTGAGCCAATGTTGGTTTCATTATGGTCCAACGTCGCAGACTGCGGACCAGCATTAAAGTAACATTGGCTCGTCATCTTCTGTTTCCTGGCTGCACACCCTGGCTGCACGTCACATGTCAAAGGGATCACAGCTCGCCTTATTGGACCGATCTGTGCTATAGTTTTGTTTGTGATGCCCATCTTCCCACGCAAGGCTCGGCTTCTCCCGAGGTCTCAAGCGTCACGGTCTGCGACCTCGGAAGAAGCCGAGCCTTGCGTTGGAAGATGGTGATGTTCTATTAGTTTATGGGTCCAAAACCATGATACCGTGACCAGCCTTCGGCAAGTAAGGTTTGACAATTGTTTTAGATAAATTAAGGTATTTGTCAAAAAATAAGCTCCTACGCCTCTCTAGAAAAGCTGGACGGAATTTTGTAAAGCGTAAAATTAAAAATAGCCGTTTGTCGTAAGTGGTTTTCTAATAATTAATTGCTTTGATAATAAGCTGCAATGTTTTGACATTGTAGTACGTTGAAGCCCAGAAACCTTATATTTACATCATTTCAAAATTCTTCGAATGTCTGTGTGTTGTATTTGCTTGAACCGATAGTGTATTTGAATTCTTTGAAAAAAAAGTCTTGACATAACCCATCAGACGCAAAACGTTGAATCAATGCTGGTTTAACCAAGAACTTTTGTTTAACGTTCGTCCACTGCCTACGACGCTGGACCAACGATAAACCAACATTGATTCAACGTCTTGTGTCGGCTTGAAATATATCAATTTGTTTTTGATCACCACAGATAATTGTACCCCCACCCAGAAGACAGAACAATGACAGTAGCGGATTTATCGTGGATTATTGAGGATTTGACGAAGTGATTAGATGTAGCATTCTGTTGATCCCAGATTAACGCCAAGTACAGATCCAGCGATAAACTCTCTTGATGTTATGGCGTGTCATTATCATCAAAAACTATAATAACAAAATGTTATTGACAAGATGTGTTATAATAAAATTCCATGACTGGCAGCTTAAGTACCGGTGACTAATAGGCGTCATTAAAAAAGTGATAACCAGGTTGAATACACCCTTCTCAATAATAACACGCCACACAGTGACCAAAGCTGAACTGTTTTGTTTACACTAATGTTCGCGCGCAAGCTCGTGCAAAGAGTGTATACACCCCAAATTAAAAAGATATTCTGTTCTGGATAATGAGAAAAGGAAATGGTACAATTATTTTGAAGCTGGAAATAGCGGGCCACATCAGCACTCAAATAGGCAAATAATCCTACTTATTCACATTTACTGAACCTCTTTTTCGCGATCACCACATCTGCAGCCATCTTGCTTGGATTTAATTAATTTGCTGCGCGTGACATATTACGTGAGAAGCCGGTGGATATTAATGAGCATGTAAGTGTGTGATGATGATACCTTGGACAGATAGTGGCCGGGCGTGACAACCGTTTATCAGCCACTACCACCCCCTCCCCCAGGTGATTAATATTGTTAACAGGGATAGCAACAAGTCAAGTGGCTGCGAACCTTTGCCCTGCTAAATTGGTAGTTATGGCCTGCTATTTTTCATTCATTTGAAGCTGTAATTGCTGACGCAATTTCCAGCTTCAAATGACGAAAAATATTTCTGCTTATGAGAAATAATACATCTTCGGATTGCGTTATTTGACTGACTCAGCATCTGCCGCAGAATATTATAATAAGTTTTGTAGCATTTTCTTATCATTGAAACTCTCTGGAAACCGTATACGGCCCTGGCAGGACAAGGGCCAATCGATACAGGTGGATACTTGTATCGCTTATTAGATGCCAGAGGGGATGCGCGCGTGACATCTGACCCCAAAACGTCTCAGTTGTGATTCATACAAGCAGAGCGACGTCCCAAGCTGCATCATCACTGCGTCATTATTGTCCCGCCAAGCGTTGATGGAAGAAGATACATTGCTGGCCACCCAGGAAAAGACTATTGTCATTCAGCAACAGCAGTGTGGCTGTGCCATGTGTCGCTAATTGTAATTTCACAAAAGATGAACTCATAGTAGGCCTATATATAAAGCCTAAAAATCTATGTTTTGTGAGTGACCAGATTGCAAACTACAAACCACAAATACACGGAGTTTACTATAAGGCTAAAAATACCCATTCGGAACCATCGTGACTCACCGCCATCTTTCATGCACCACCACAGGGGAGAATCAGTGACAGGACCCGTTTGATTTCTGCGGATATATTGGATTTCTGGTCAGTGCGCTCTATTGGTTCCTGTTGTTTTGCTGTGGGATTTGGCCAGCGTGATACACACAGAAAAATAGGTGAGTGATAACAGCAGTGCTGATATCGACACAATACTGGTTTAATGTTGGCCGAGCGTCTTCGACGCTGGACCAACATTAAACCGGTATCGGGACGATATCTAGTGTGTTTTCCATTATCACGGTGTTTTTTCTGCCTCAACAAACACGAGACATTGACCCAGCGTTGGTATGATGTCGGGCAAGCATCGTGGACAATGGACCAACATCATGCCTACGCTGGGCCGATGTCTTGTGTTTGCGGGTACGTCCGTGTCATTTTTTAATATCCTTTGTCCTCATATAAGCCCGCATATTATACGCTTTCAGGTGAATTTACCATCAAATACATAAATGGAATTATTGAAATATTATGTGGCTCACCTAAATTAAGAACCCCTAAATGAATTCGGAAGCATATGACAAAAAATGACGAAAAATATCCACTGACAATTCCACAGGGCATGCATGTAATAATATTATAACGACTCAGGTTATCTTAACTCTCTCTAATTTCCATTAGAAAAGGTAAAAGCGTCTTTTTTACCTTTTCTGATAGATAGTCTTAATATTAGGAGTTTTAATGGGGATGGCCAACAGATTTCTCTAACTTCTGTGACCAATTCAGCAGTTATCAGGCTATATTCTAGTATCTCATACTACTCTGTAAAACATAGGAGACATATATGCGTGTATTCTGTGAAATTTAATGACATCGACCTCCTTTGTTTTCACCGAGCTGGCTAATACAATGAAGTATGGGGGAGGGTTATTATATAACCTTGTTTTCACCAAGTGACGTCACTGCGTCTCACAGAATACGCTCCTTAAATTTCAATCAATGTATAGACATGGTAGAGAAAAATAATTTGCTTGTGTCCCAGTCTCAATATATCATGTACATTGACTGTATATTTTAATCTCACTCATCAAAGTAATTTTGATTTATTTTAATTCAGGTTAATTTGATGAAATTAAAAGTGGAAAGTTTGTGATAACATCTTGTAATTCATATCATCGAAATAATAGCAATAACTTATTATCGTGAGAGAATTACTATAAATAATTATTATTGTCATGTATAGTTAACGTGATTCGGAGTTAGAGATGAGTCATGTTTGTCTCAACCCTTTAACTGCCAAATTATTCAATCTGAATTTTCACCCACTTGAAGTTGTGTCTCGCTGACGCGATCCACAACTTCAAGTGAGTGAAAATTATACAGATTTGACAAAATGGAGGTCAACTCTTTTCAAATCTTGCTGGTTGATGTCACATTTTATCTTTACCATATTTAAAATGTGGTACTTAATGTGCTAATAAAAAATGAAAACCCTAATATATGCGGCACCGGCGGTTAAAGGGTTAATTCATCCTATGTGTGTATTGTATAATGATGTACAGATGTTATTGTCAGTATACACTTGATCAAGTCATTGATCGAGGCAGTCCTTTCTGGTTTAATGTTGGGCCATCGTCGCAGCATTACACCGGCAGAGGCTCAACATTTCCTGTTCGCTTGGAATGTTGTGACTCATGATAACGATCGATACACACGATACATTGGCCTATATTAAATACAAGTTTGTATTTGCTATCCGTATACCACATGACTGTATTCACAGAATATACCCACAATGTGGTATATAAACAGACCATTAGCAGATTAGCAATGGACGTTGACTTTAGCGATTATTATCTGATAAAGAAAGATATGATTCTAGCATATATATACATTAATCAGTTAATAGTAATAATCTACGATCCACATTGTTTTATTTTAGTGCACAGCCAGTTTAAACAACGCTGACATATTTTTATATAATTCCAAGGTTGTTTTTCAACTTGAAACCATCATAAATGTTAGCTCTTTCTGCTTCATTTGAATAAGTATGTTACGGGTCTACAAAATATAAATAATGTGCTATTTCCGCGCGGGGATAACGTTAGATGTCAGAATCTGGCGAGTAAGGACGTAAGATTCTGACATCTAAAGTCCGAAATGGTCTCTGTCGTGTAAAGCCAAAAAACAATATTATATACCTGCTTTTCGAAGCTGCACTGTGCTAACGTGCCGCGTGATGGCATCTTCACAACAAGTTATCTTACCCACGAGCACGCAGTGTGATAAAGCACTCGCGTGAGACTGGCCAAGAGAAGATGCGTGATGGCTGCTAAATAGAACATCAATATCAAACATGAATATGTATTGGGAAAAACACAATATTGACTGCGAGAATCACCACAGGCTCAGCATTCGTCGCAGCTTGTATATTGAGACCAAGATGTGGGACAAACTATTGCTCAACTCCTGAGTATTTTAGTCACGGCACTACCATGCCTATTGTCGCTGGACAGATACAAATGCATTAGGACTTCTTGGGGTGAGAGGGTGTATATTTTATCTATATATTATTCAATAAGCTTCCGTTGCGTACATACCCGTCCATCATTAATCACTTAACTGCGATACCAGCAGTCTATTAACTGATTATGCAGTCAGCGAGCAAAATGCAGCACCTGTGCGAGCATGAACGAATACATGTACTACATGTACTGAGGAGATCTACTGCCGTACGAATTATGATCTATCACAACCATTGCCTCAAAAAAGTAGACGTTTTCCTATGGATGGCATCATGCACAAGTGGGCTAACCCACATTTTGGGTGTTTTTGAAAGCTCTCACCACAAGCTTTATCTGCCAAAAGGGCCAAATGTCTAGACCAATCACATTCTGTGGTACAAGCCAAAGCTTGTTTGCGCATGCTGCTTTTTGGTGATTTTTCATAGAGCACAAATGGTCTAACCCTCACTTCTGATCAAGTCAAAAAGAGTGAAATGGACGTGTCCAAGTATTTAAAAAGGAAAAACGGTTCACTGCTAAAGAAGCGAGGCAAATTTTACTTGATATCAGCGACAGCGCATCCCCGAGTGATTATACATAAAAACAATGTAAAAAAATCGCACAACAACTTGAAGTACATGATAAAACGAATAAATACAAATAAAGACAACAGGTAAATAAAATCAGTGACCAAATGGTCTAGCCCTCAATGTGAAATTTGGCAAGTTGTTTCTATCAATAACATATATTTTCAATGTTTTTTTATTATATTCCCTTAGGCCTAATATGTGGATGCATGTAACCAACTTTAAAGTGCTTTAATTTCGCCTCATATTTAGGAAACAAATATTTTATAAAATTTCAATGTACAGTGATGTACATCCGATGTACATTCCATGTTAGGCTTTTAAAGGTTTTATCTCAGCTGCCTGATTTACCAGAAAGGTCAAAACCTTCAATGCTTGATTACTCAAAACACTGAAAAATGGGTTAGACCAGCTGTGCATGATACCATCCATATGTTTGCTGAAGAAGATTAGTGGGGAAGTGTAGTATATATATGAATTCGGGTGCTGCAATTTGGAGTGCTGTTATTGTCATATCCTTATATTTAAATACCTGTTTTACTGAGTTTATATTATTATTTATTATTAACTCAGTAAAACATCTATGATGTTATGTAATATAAAAATACCGTAACTGCTAATTTGAAAAGTAAGCGGTTACTACCATTTGACTTATTTACATGTACTAGTATTTAAAAAGCGATATGTGACATATAAAACATGCACTGTTTATGTGTGTGTATTATATTATCACCTATATTATCATAAGAACAAAATGAAAGGAGTAGGACCTACATAATTATGTTTTTAGATAATATAGTATATATGTATTTTGGAGCATTACACAGACATCATTCTGGTATACATACCATATATAATGGTCAAACAATGTACGAGCAAAGACCATGTACAACAAGATGATCGACTTACGGATTTCACCATACAAATGCGTGTAATACATTGTGCAGTGCTGTCCCCTTTTAACGGGAGTTGGAACTACGCTTTAGCAAGTGTATCATCATATAAAACAAGTGATAATTTCACCACTTTAGCCTACAAATAAAAAATAATGTTTTTCTAGGTTTGACAGTTATGACAATATCTCTACAATGTTTATTTTTGGAACGAATATAACTGCTAATATAGCATAAAAGTCATGTTATATTATCATACAATTTTAGTGATTAAAATGTCTTCATTTAAATAACAGAAGAGCTGTGTACAGAAAGTACACAAATATGTGGGCACAGAACGGGAGGGAAGTGACGATATGTCGTCAAGCATAGCGACCACTAAGGAGATCGGGGCAAAACATTGGAAACAACCATAACTTGGCAGACGTGTCTTTTGATTCAAACTTTTATTATTTAAAAAAATATATTGCGAACACAAAAGCAATATTATAAAATTATAATATGTAAGCCTTCTCTCTCGGACCACTGTCATCAATGTCACTGAGGACTGGAGCGTTAGCAGTATATTGATATCTTGAAAACAAGACACCTTCATTTTTATGACAAAATTTATTTATAGTTGAATTTTAATTGAAAAAAAAAAATTTATCCTGCCGTTACTGGTAATCAGGCGTTCATTGTTTTCCCGCAGTACATGGTGTAGCCGAATCGGGACATAAATATGCACGTGATTTAGTGTCTTTGATAAACGTAATAATTTGATCTCTGTTGTGACTCCTATGTAGAATGTGTTCAGGTATATTTCCGAAAATTCTTTCATTTGAACCAATTAATTGTATTAAGTTTTGACGTGGAACAAAAGCCCCACACCTTGAATAATAAAATATTACTTCCTAGACACAAAGGTATGTAATTTATTATTGGCATCAAAATTACTTTACATTGATCACATGCAGATCGCGACACTTTGTGACAAAGATATTCACTGATATATATATACAAGAATATTCTCATCCTCTTTGATAATACACGTTTGTGGCGTGAATGATTTCAGCATTGAATAAGCTAATTCTGTGACAGAATCGCTCAGATAAAGTGAATCAGCAGTAACAGTAACATGCTTTATATCAACAAAATATTTCTGTTCAGGTATATTCCGAATGATAAACATGACAAATGATCCGTGTCATTAGACTATAATATATAGTAATATTATGTTTTCCTTTGCCCTTATCTTGGTTTTCTTTGCCCTATCTACCCTTGCACACATCGTCACCTGTCAGCAAATACGAGAAGATGAACCAATGATGGGGTAATGCTGGGCCAGCATTACAAACCTTTGACCAGCATTACTCTATAATTGAGTCAACGCCTCGTGTTAGCTGGGCGTCACCTGTTGCTTGTAAACAATGAATATGCATACTTGCAAGAATACATTACACTAATAAAAATGTATTCTTGCTACTTGTTTATACGGGCGCATCAACCCCTGAGGTACCAAAGAGAAGAAAACAATTAAAAAGTATTGATAACTAACCAACAAATTATTGGATAAAAAATAGAAGTAAACCTCCGGTAATACTTATCCCTCTGATTTTTATGATGTAAAGTATGTATTGTTTTTAATAGGATCAATGTCATAATTACTCGTCGTAATATGGTGAAATCATACTTGATAGAGGGCAAAAGCATTAGTTCCAACTCCCAATACCGGGGGACAGCACTGAGAGCGATTTCACGTTTTGGGGAGGGTTAACTGTCTTGTTGTACATGGTCTTTGGTACGAGCTAAATTTGCCGTTGATACGGTAATCGTTTATTATACTGATGGGGCCTATGTGTTTTTTATGTATATTTCACTTCTTATCAATACATAATTTTCATCATTCAAGCACCCAACCTTATAAATCAGTTTCAACATATACATAAATATGCATGTATATAGTGTACAGGAATAATGAGATGGTTAGTTAAGTGAAAAGTAAAACTGGGCATTCGCCCAGCCCGGGCCAATGCCGGACCAACATCTGGAACGTTGGCCCGGCATCGGGCCGTTTCTAAACAGATACCCCTGATACAATATCGGCGAATTTAGCTCAGAGACCATACATCCTCTAGTCACTGGCGAAATGTCACGTACTTAGTTGATCGAGTGATGGTGCACGTGCCGTTACTATCATTATACTTGTTATACTACCAAACAGAGTATAGAAAACTACACATAACACCTCTTTTAACTCTTAACCCTTTAACCGCCAAATTATTCAATCTGAATTTTCACCCACTTGAAGTTGTGTCTCGCTGTCGCGATCCACAACTTCAAGTGAGTGAAAATTATTCAGATTAGACAATATGGAGGTCAACTGTTTTCAAATATTGCTGATTGATGTCACATTTTATCTTTAACATGTTTAAAAGGTGGTACTTAACCCCTTCACTACCATACATGACGGAAATTTCCGTCGTCATTCGTCAATGTATGTAACCATACATGACGGAAATTTCCGTCGGATTTACTATAGTTATACCAGGATCCCTGGATCCTGGTATGCACTTCGGCCTGGAAGTGAAGAGGTTAATGTGCTAATAAAAAATGAAAACCCGACTATATGCGACACCGGCGGTTAAAGGGTTAAGGTCCGAAATATTTTTGTATTAACCATGGAGAGGATTTTTTCGATTTGAAATCATCATAAATGGCTTAGTTAGCTCTTTCCGATTCACTTGAATACCTATGTTATGGGTCTACGACCATTATAAATATTTTTACTTTTACTGTGCGGGGATCGACTTTAGACGTCAGATACCTGGATACTGACGTTTAAAGACGATCCCCGCGCTGTAAGAGTAATAATGATTACTAGCTATGTGCGTTGAGTCAATTATACACGTGTATAATAATAGATTATTATTATTATTATTATTGAACAGTGAATTACATTGAAATAAAGACATTTTTGACTGTAGGCTACCGAAATATTATCATGTTTATGATGTTTAGCCCACGTATTCAGCATACTCGATCGAATATTAAATTACACTAAAGGTATTTCGTATATAGGCCGGCCTATGTACAGTTTATATATGCAAGAAAGTGGCTGCCTCGTCATCCCTCATCAAACATGTTTCAGAAAAAAAGAATGAGGGTCTATATGTTTACCGACGTAGAAAACACATCCGTAATGTAATAGTCTCCGCGCATATTTGTGAGGTCCCTTGTCAGATTGCTTATCAAATTCTTTCTTTAACCCTTTAACCGCCAAATTATTCAACCTGAATTTTCACCCACTTGAAGTTGTGTCTCGCTGACGCGATCCACAATTTCAAGTGAGTGAAAATTATTCAGATTTGACAAAAAAGACGTCAACTGTTTTCAAATATTGCTGATTGATGTCACATCTAATCTTTAACATGTTTAAAAGGTGGTACTTAATGTGCTAATAAAAAATGAAAACTCGAATATATGCGGCACCGGCGGTTAAAGGGTTAAGGATCTTTTATTACAGTCACTGATCCACCTGTATTTACTTGGGTACCGCAGCATGTGGAGTGCGCCTCAGCTTTTTAATTATTAGTTTCTTACCGGATATTACAACTTACTGATCAAGCACATGTTTATTGATATACAAGGCCAATATAGGCGGTAACTGCTTACTTCTTCTAGCTTCTACTAACCATGTTCCATGAACACGAACACGTTGGCCCAATGTTGGGCCAGCGTCTACGACATTCGGCTTTGCAGAACAGCATTATAGACCAGCTGTCTGCAAGCAAGGAATTTAGAAGGACCTTTCAATATTCCTTGTTACAAGGAAGATAATGTTAACCCAATTTTGGGCCAGCATCGCAGACGGTGGACCAACGTTGAAACAAAATTGGGTCAACGTCCTTTGTGATTGGCGCAATCTCACAAAAACGGAGATAATCATTTTACGGGCAAGTCACACTTTTGTATATTAGATAATTAGTTGTTTTGGACTGTGGTATTGCGTGCAAAGCTAAAAGGCAGTAAATGTTGTCTTGGAAAGTGATCAGTTACTGTATTTTGGCTGTGTCGGTATATCAGTGTATATTATTATACTGTGTTTATCAGTGTTTATAATAACAGAGCGGTACTTAGATTACACGTATGTCTACTAATAAAAGAACAAGTCCATATCATGATGTAAAACACTATAATTACACCTCCCCCCTCCCCGAATATGATAACCATATCATAAATCTACACGATATTGTAATTTGAGAACAACTGCGTATAAGCATATAATCTTACGCAAGCGTCTTTATCATTAAACACAGAAAAAAACTTTCCAAATATTCGGCCTGGATACACAAAGAGATATTGGTGCTTTTGAATTATTCGATATGATCTGGCAGGATGAATAGAAGCCGCAGCAAAAATAGAACATGCTGGGCCAACGTATGTGACATTGGCCCAGCATTCAGCCATTGTTGTGTAGTATATTGTATTAATTGTTCAAGTTGTTCCGATTTTGTTGACTGTGCAAACATGTCGTCTGTATCAGAAATGTATCATGCACATGTACACTGCCCTTAATTGACAAAGGCAGTATCTGCTTACTTGAAAAGTGAGCAGATACAGCCTTTTGGCTTTGTAGGCCTGTGTAGCAAAAGGGAAGCTCTCAAGAGAGCGTCACCTGCCTAATGCAGTCGATAAGTAAAAACAGTAACTGCTTACTTGAAAAAAAGGCAGTAACTGCTGTTTGCTCTATACGGAAATATTCGTATTTAATGCTGTGGGGAGCGTCCGTGATCGAGAAGTAGCGTGCTCGACCTCGGGACGTCAGGCTGCTGTGTTCTGAGGACAGTGTCATCTGATTCATCTCACCACCCTCATGAGGTTTCCCTGGTCCAGTTTAGCCTATATGCACACAAAAAAGCCTAATTGTCATGATTATAGTAGAGTTATTATATTATTATGATTGCTTATATTATGTAACTTGCATGGTATATTATTTACCATGTTATATTTGATTGTTATCAAATTGTTAAAAACATTGTATCCATTACACGGAATTGAATTGAAATGAACTAATTAATTAGCTGGTCATGAATCCCCATAGACACCAAACGGCCACCCATAGCTGTTGTGATGGTTGGCTAACATTGAAACATCGTTTGGTCAGCTTAGAGCTCTTTAAGCGCTAAGCTCGACTATATCTGTTTTAATCTGTTCTTGTTAACAGGTTAAATCGCAGCTATTGGGAATGAAATGTGTGTTTAAACATCCAAGATTTACACATTTTCGGTTTTAAATTAAGCAAGTAATTATAGGTAATTTTCACCCACTTGAAGTTGTGGGTCGCGGTAGCGAGGCACAAGTTCAAGTGGGGAGAAATTCCAATTTAGCGTGGGAAGGGTTAGCTGCAATGACCTATACATAAGTATCATGTATTTGTGCTATAACCTATATTTATACACTGAAACACATCACAGCAAGCACGAGACGTTGACCCAATGTTGATTTAATGCTGGGCCACCGTCTACGACGTCGGCCCAGCAATAAAACAACATTGGGTCACCGGCTCACGTTCGATAGGCTATCATAACAAGTGGGGGTGATATACCATGTTATAATATGAAGGGCACACCACTGAATAGAATTATTATGCACCATAGACGTGTTTTTTGCATAGCGCTGCGCTGCCTCTGCAAAGCCAATTGCAGTAAGTGCTTATTTTTCGAGTAAGCAGTTACTGCCTTTTGGCTTTGCAGAGCGCTGCAGGTGTACATAATTTCACGTCTGCTCGTGCATTTTTTACCTTGCACAAATAATGCCCCACTTGGATGTATTTTCGCCTGGCTACACGTGACTGCACTATGTAGATTACTGTAAATAAGAGGTAAGAGAGCTAAGTAGGTTTTATGTACAGTGGCACCTGGTATGTCAACCCCTTGTATGCTATAACACGGTATGTGCAAATAATGCTATAATTAATAATGTATTGTGCTAAAAATTGCATAATCATTATCATGATTATAATAAGTTATATTTTAAATATATTAAACGTACTAATTAAGGCACATAGTAATTAGCGAGTTGATTATATACAGATATAGTATAATTACCATAATTACCATATTCGTGTCGTATCATAGAGGGGGAGGGTATACTATCAAGTAATATAACATGGCATATGTCCATAGGGGTATTATATTTAGTAAGAATAATCAGTACATAATTTGCATTATGCATTTCTGGTATAATGGGTATGTTTGTAATCATTTATCTACTCCCAGCATGCACAAAATATTGAACCAATGTTGGTTTAAGGTTGGTTCACCATCTGCGACGCTGACCAACATTAGTACAATGCTGGATCAACGTCTGCCTCGTGTTTTCTGGGTATGTTCATTAGTCTTGTCATACAACGCGATCCAAACATGTATCCGATGTTGGCCCAGCGTTGGTTAAGGTTTAAGCATTCAACCAACGTTCATACGTTATATTACATGGGTTACCTCTATTAACTAGGTTACCTCAATAAAGCATCATTTTAAATTCCTTAAAACAGACCTAATTTTCCAACACCTAGGGGTTTTAGAATGAAAATTTCCCCGAAACTGGCTTGCCAATACATCATGGTAATTTTCTCTAATTGTTCACCCACTTCAAATCACCTTCATCCACTACAAGTCGAGAATTGCGACAGCAATTCGCGGCTTGTAGTGGATGAAGGTGACAATGGTAAACGCAGGCTTGAAAGGGTTATTACAGTGAGGTGGATGGTTAGCTGCAAAGACAGCTATTATTGTGGTATGGATTAACCCTATAAAGCTCTATTTAGCACGACTATTATCGTTTCAAATCTGTTTTACTAGCAGGCACCGTCATTGGGAACGAAATGAACGCTGCAAGATTAAGATTTGAATATGTTTCGTCTAAAATTAAACAAATATGAGTCATTTTCACCCATTTGAAGTTGTGGGTCGCGATAGCGCGACACAACTTCAAATGGGTGAAATTTTAAATGAGATAACTTAACCCTTGTCCTGCTGAATTGCTTCAATTGTATTTTTCGTCATTTGAAGCTGGAATTGCTTACGCAATTTCCAGCTTCAAATGACGAAAAATATTACTATTTATGAAAAATAGACATGTCTAAAATTAAATTATTGGATCAACAAAGCGTCTATTAAAAACTATTTTATGAAAATTGGATGATATTTTTATTGATCTAAAACATCCTTAACCCCGTATATATCCGGGCATAGCAGGACAAGGGTTAACGTTTCATGGGGAAAATTCATATTACTGTCAAATCTGGTTTAATTGTCAGGTCAGGGTGCCATCCCACTAATATACCTTTCTCTTATTTCAATTAGAAAAAGTTAACATGGTCGAACTGTTTTAATAGAAGTGAGAGAAAGTTAGGATCTTAATTTTTTTTGTGTGAGATAATCCCGCGATTTTAAATCTAGCATTGTGTCTAATCCCGGTGGACGAGCTAAGATTCATCGCCTCGCTCCTATCTATTCTGTGTCGTGGCAGTTCAGTCATGGACTTATCTGTTCTTCCTCCTTAACCCTTTAACCGCCGTGCCGCATATATTCGGGTTTTTATTTTTTTATTACCACATTAAGTACCACCATTTAAACATGTTAAAGATAAAATGTGACATCAATCAGCAATATTTGAAAACAGTTGACCTCCATATTGTCAAATCTGAATAATTTTCACTCACTTGAAGTTGTGGATCGCGTCAGCGAGACACAACTTCAAGTGGATGAAAATTCAGATTGAATAATTTCGCGGTTGAAGGGTTAATATAACTAGACTTCTATACTATTATTCTAGATTCGGGACGCTTCACCTGGTCTAATGCATTTTTTACCTTGCACAAATATATACACCACTTGCAAGTATTTTTCCTGGCCACACGTGACTGCACTGTGTAGATTACTGTAAATAAGAAGTAAGATAGCTGAGTAGGTTTTATGTATACAACTTGTATAGTGGCACCTGATGTATCAACCCTTTATATGCTAGAACACCATATTTGCACAATCCCATAAAAAGTAAATATTATATTTACAGTCAAATCAAATAGTCGTATACTTTAGCCGGTAAGTAGTCGGTAGTAAATAAAAAATGAGATAGTGGAATGGTCTATGAAAGGTTGGGCTTTAATCGGGTGAAAACGTAAAAACTATACGTAATACAGACTGCATGGGCCAAAAGTTACAATTAAACATTATAATAGGTTATATTTTAAATATAAAAATAATGCAATTTAAGTCACAGAGCAATTAGAGAGTTGATTATATAGTATAATATTACCACAATTACTATATGCGTGTCGTATGATAAAGAGGGGGGGGGGAAGGTACGCTCTATAGTAATATAACATGACATAACATGAGGGTATTATATTCAGCCAGTATAATCAGAAGTACATAATTTGCATTATGTATAGTAGCATCAGGTATAATACCTACCCTCTCATTCCTCTGTTTACTAAAACCATAGAATCAGTTCATTATATTTCGTATTGCTAAAACACGCTATTTACATCAGAGATCCGCGCCATGTCATAAATACAAAACATAGGCTACTATAATAAACAATAAAATGAAATGAATTGGGCTTTAGGCCACCTTTGTGCACATATAGGCTAAACTGGGCCAGGAGAACCTCCTGAGGATGGTGAGATGATTGAGATGACACTGTCCTCCAGACACAGGATTCGAAATTCGAGCCCTGGCGGTCTGAGGTCGAGCACGCTACCTTTCGGTCACGGAGGCTCCCCACAATACTGACTTTCACACGTGGATGGGGAAGAAACATTTTTGTTTCTTTCAAACCGCCGAGAGCGGGAACCGAACCCCAAACTCTGGCGTGAAAGGCAGCGGTGCTAACCACTACCCTAGGGCCCCCGCCCATAATTAACAATGAATTCTTGTATCTTACCTGGAAACTGTCAAAGCCATTTATAATAGTTCTGAAAAAGGGAATATTAGAATTTTTTCTATGTCTTGGTATGAATAAAAGACAACACATTTCTTCACCTTGGCACTCAAAGTGATATCAGCTACTTTGTAAAGTAGTATACGGCCCTTTGATATCCAGCTGACAATTTTGTCGCCTCGGAGCTAAAGGATCCTATCTGACACTCGTTAGAGTGGCAGATAGGATCATTTAGCTCCGAGGCGACGATTTGCACCACATAACTCAGTTTATACCGACTCGGTGGGGCTCCTAACCCTGAAACATAAGCGCCGAAATAGTTTTTCATAAACCAAGAAAACAAATCATCATAAATGTCTTAGTTAGCTCTTTCCGCTTCATTTTAATACTCATGTTATGGATCTACGACCATTATAACTCTTTTTTAGTGCGGGGATCGTTTTTAGACGTTAGAATCTGGCGTCTATCATTGTCTATAGACGTCAGATTCTCACATCTAATGACGGCCCCGTGCTGAAAGGGTTAAAGTCGATATAATATTATGTGCAGAACGAGTGAATGTGCTCTTCATATTGCGCAGTTACATTTACAAACAGCACTACAAAGCTTACTGACCTTTTTGAACAATTTAGAGATTGTATAAGTGTAGTGGTGGGAATATAGCAACACTTGCATTTTACACCGAGTAGTCTATATAATCTATATGTGTGACTGCAAAGCCTAACCTGTTAACATGGTTAACATGTGCGATACAAGTGCGAATAAAATTGTATATAAAATGTACTTTATAATTCACGGATAACGTTATTAATAAAGCCATGCTATGATAAACAATGTAATATATGGAGCCTACCGGTGATCATGGTAAAATCGTGTTAAATACTACCTAAGTATTATAATATTATGTTGTATTTTAAATATATCAAAGACTGAGTATTTAGATTATAAGTTAATTGCGTTATTATCAGTATAATTTCCATGGCGGCGTGCCATATAGATTCCTTGGTCATATATGTAATCAAAGGAGGGAATAATAGCCTGCTGAGGGCTATCAGGTTATCATATTCAGCCATTATTATGTATGTATGTGTAATGTTATCAGGTATGTCTGCAAACACGATACATTGACCCAATGTCTGTGTAATGTTGGCCCACCGTCTACGACGCTGGTCCAACATTTCACCGACATCGGGCCAGCATCACGTGTTTGTCGGGATTTCCCCAGTTTGTTAGTCTTCTCATGAAACGCGATTCGAACGCGCCTCCGACGCTGGCACAACATTGCCGAGACATTGCGGCAAGGTTGTGTGTTAGATGGTTTACCGCTGTTGACCCTTGACCTGCCAAATTATTTTGTTGAAATTTTCAAACACTTGAAGTTGTGTCTCGCTGCCGCGACCCACAACTCCAAGTGGGTGAAAATTACTCATATTTGCTTGATTTGAAACCAAATATTAGCAAATCCTGATGTTTAACATGTTTAAACACACATTTCATTACGATAACAGTTATTTTATCGGCTAATAAAACGGGATTAACGATGCAAGGGTTAATTTCTGGAAGGCCTAATCATCATCATGGTAGCAATATCAAGGTTTACCCTTACAGTGCCGGGAGCAACTTTCGTCGTCAGAAGGGTTGTCCAGGGGCTGCGTGGTTTTAGTACTCAAGGGTTCTTTCTAAAGAACCTAATTTGTTTAGTGTGTAGCGCTAATTGTTTTTTGTATGCATTACGCTGCCGCAGCGTATTACGTCACATATAAACATTGACATTTTACGTAGTGTAGGACTATAGGTATAGGCCTATTATGATTGTGTACATATTTATTTCATGAACAGATGAAGTGACATTATAGGTTTTATATTTTATTTGTTTTGCAATGTTAATAACGCCTTGGTGTATTTAATACGACAATAACTTTAATATTTGTTTTCGAAAATGTGTTCTCATTTCTCTCACAATACCATTCTGATTTTGTTAAAAAAATATTTTGAAGTACAGTCATATTTCTACATTTACTTGGAAATTGAATGAAACTGGAATATTAAGCCATTTCTCTCATATGTTTGATAGTACATTTATCATCTAGATGTACTCTAAATAAACACTGAACACTCAAATAATCAACATTCGTTGAATTATGTGTAATTTTTCTTTATATAATTATACACCTTAAAGTTATTTTCTACATTGTGACAGACAATGTGCATCGTATCAGGTTGAAGCAGGGAGAGTGAGGTATCAATCATACCAATTGTTAGTGTATTATTCTTGTCTCGTGCTCTCATTATCATGATTATGGCATCAGGTATTATACATGATACGTTGTGAGGTCAATAACCCACTCGTTAACAACGTGATAATTGGCAAAAAATCTCAACAAACATAATATGCGACGATATAATGGGAGAGTCACGAAACAGCTAGCCCATCATCATGAACATGCCTACAGACGTCAGATTTTGACGACTAAAGTCGATCCCCGCGCTGTAAGGGTTTACTCTTTCACCACTGATCACGCCTATAGAAACCGACATTACCTTTTACAAATAAACTATAATAATGAAACTTTATAAAACTTTAAGATGTTAAAGACAAGATTCCAATTTTTTTAGTGATCCTTTTTCCATTACTATAGCGACTATTGTTAATCCAGCCCAAACGAGAGCGCCTGTATATTAGAGTGTATCATTAACGCAACTTATTTTTAATAAACTAGAATGTTATCTTTGATAAAATATTTACGCTGCAGCATACCGTATATTAAAAATCAGGTATATAATTCTGATTTACACAGCCAAAAGGTAGTATGTTCTTACTTTACATGTAAGCAGATACTGCTGCCTTTTGGCTTTGTAGAGCAGACTTATACACATGGAAATTATCACCCCTTCTATATCCTACAAATTATTACAGATGAGTTTTTGTTTAAAAGTATGCGATATTAATAATAATATCGTCGCAGAGTACAATTCTTAATTCACGATTGTAGTTTAACCTTTTAAGCGCCAAATTATTTAAATGGAATTTGCACCCACTTGAAGTTGTGTCTCGCTGACGCGATTCACAACTTAAAGCGACTGACAATTATTCGGATTTCACAAAATGGAGGTCAAGGATTTTGAAATCTTGCTGATTTATGCCAAGATTTATCTTTAACATGTAAAAGCTTGTATTTAATATCTTAATAAAAAGAAGAAAAAAGAAGAATATATTCGGGACCGGCGGCTGTAAAATTTGACCCCTGAATCATGGTTAACATAATTAGTGATGTTAATCAGGTTGTGTAGTAATAATAAAAAAGTATTGACACGTTTAAATGTCCGTACACATCATACCTCGACGTGACGCCAGAACATTTTGACGGTAAAAATATTCCGGAAAAAACGCCCCTTTCATCCGATGTTAGTTTAATGTTGGGCCAGCATAACTAACATCGGATGAACGTTTCTTTGCTTGCAGGCCAGTTTTTGATCCACATTCTTGTCATAGCTGTCAGGTAAACTCACACTGTCACAGACAACACACCTCATGTCGAGGCATGATGTAATCATAGGGTAAAGTGACACTCATACTGTGCTGAAATTACAAGTAGACACAGTCTACACCTCATCAAAATCAGCTGTAAATGCCAGGAGACGGAGGATAAGTGCTGGTTTAATAGCGGACCAATGTCTTCTGTGGTGGGCCGATGTATGAGCGGCATTGGATCAATGTCTCGCGTTTGCTGCAACACTGCTAAATACACTCCTGTCTGCGCTTTCACAATGCCGGGGTAGCGCTGTTGATGCTGGCCGCCAGCTGTGAGACCGTGTTGATGTCTTACATTCCCCTTTTAACCGGGTCCTAAACTATTTAGCTTACGAAATCATGTAGTTTATTCTATAAATAGGAGTAAATATTTTACATGACTTTGGAGACACATCTCAGAGAATGTATGTATAGCATAGTCATGTATATAATACTCATACTGAAGAGGCTGAATGAGAATTCAGCCCCCCTGGATATAATATACTGCTCCAGAAAACAATAGTGCAAATCCCACAGCAGACACTATACACAGGACTCCAAGCGGGGCTAGCAGTTAAAGGGACTCAGTCAGGCTATAATGGATGGTATCATGCACAAGTGGGCTAATCCACATTAAAAAAACATTGAAAATATATGCCATTGATAGCAACAACTTGATCAATATACGAGTTTCACATTCAGGGTTAGACCATTTGGTCACCGATTTTGTTACCTTTTTGTGTTAAATTGTATTTATTCTTTTTATCCTGTACTTCATGTTGCAGCGCGATTTTTTTTCAAAATCGTCAAAATGTGGGTAAGTCCACTTGTGCATGCTGCCATCCAAATAATAAAAAAAACGGTGATTCTATTTTGGCTTCTTAATATGACCATATGATGTAAACATGTCCATAGACTAGAGCTGCAAAAGTTTTTTTTTTTTTGTGCTGCGCATTTACCAGTTAGGCTAGATGTGGAGACGAAATTCCCGATTTCTTATTTCGGACATACTTGTCCAAGATAAGAAATACGGGAAATTTATATCTGAGGTTGTGGACAACATCTCAAACTACAATGCAAAAATGAAGAAACTAAATATAACTTGCTTTTTGTGGCTTCGACCTTGATGACTGCATTTTCCCAGCAAAGCGATCACAAAATGTTTAGCCAATGATGGTTTAACATTAATCCACTGTCAGCGGCGATGGCCCAGCATCAAACCAAACCAGCATTTGTTCAACGTCTCGTATGTTTTCAGCCAGTTACCGCTAATTGAGTCATATCTACCCCTGTGTAATGATTAATGTCACTAATAACATAGACATTACATGCGGTATTTACATAGGATAATCGTCAGATACCAAGCAGACCTGAGATGTTGACCAGATGTTGGTTCAACGCTTGGCCAGCGTCGAAGACGCTGGCCCAGCTTTACACCACCCAGCTTTACACCAACCAACATCTCAAACTTTCAGGACTACCTAAGTGATCTTGGTCCCGTTTTGTTCTTAGGGGGAGCTTCAATTGACACAGGAGTCCCAATGTGTTTGATCACGATCCACGTAAAGCCAAATACTGGCACAACATTGCCGCATTCTTGTCCACTGGCTTGGATCGTTGATCACATCAAGGAAAATAGAATCAGCTATTTTCCTTGATCATATCTTGCCCAATAATAACCACCGAATGTCGAATGTTTCAAATTAAACTCCTTGATTGTATCTTTAGCTCATTTGAAATGTAGAATTGCTGCTGGTAGTATAGTACCCACTTCGCGGTCATTTTCCCCTGTTCACACCATACTACTGCAGCTGCTGCTGACGTTTCAAGCTTCAAACGATGACAATTATTTAGATTTATTAGTTTGTGGAGAACAATTCTCTTCCAAATTGAATAATTTGATGAACTAAGAATCCACCACGAGCTATTTTACCTGGTTCAGTGGCATTTCATTTGGCTTAGAAATCCCTTCAAACCAGGACAATTTTTCAAATACAGAATACCGATATGTTTTTTTTTTGATTGGCAACAAGGGGTGATATAGCACTTTGATATTATATACTGTTAATATGGGATTGATTATTTCTTATAAATCCTGACAACATCACACACAGTGTTGCTCTGGAAGGCGCACCTGCTGCGTATCAACTTGTTCATATTATATTAATTACCACTGTGTCATGTGTGATATTTGATAAATAGCTTAATAGGTGTACTTAGCCCAGACTATTGTAGCTGTTTCGTGCCTTGTTGATTAGCAAAGTGCACTTCTCATCGTACGATACGCAAAGGAAAAAAACAGTAACTGCTTACTTTTCAAGTAAGCAGTTACTGCCTTTTGGATTTTCAGGGTAGCACTATTATCCATGGAGTTTCACTAAACCCATTAAGCACCAATTGCGGCTTTATAACCCTTTCAGCCTTATTTCGAAGCATTTTCAATCACATGTGCACATGTTGGACGTGGACTCGATCAGCAACGCTTGGAAATTATTTATTTTGTCCTCCGATTTTTGACAAATTTAAATATGTTCACTCACAATCTTTAATCCTTTAACCGCTAAAATATTTTATTGTAATTTTCAACCACTTGAAGTTGTCTCTCGCTGACGCGATCCACAACTTCAATCGAGTGAAAATTATTCGGATTTGAAATAATGGAGTTCCACGATTTTGAACTATTGTTGATTGATGTACCGTTTAATCTGTAACATGTTTAAAAGCTAGTTTTTATTGTGGTAATAAAAAATATATTAATAATCAACCGGCGGTTAAAAGGTTAATGAGTTAAAATGTCCATTCTATAACTCTTTAGTTAATAATTTTGCTGACGTGATGCAGATGTAATTATTTTACCATACGAAAATAATTTACAATTTATTTTGTGACTTCTGTGTTGGTCATTTGGAAAATGAGTTCAGAGATTTGTTGTCATGAATAATTGAAGGATTTCGTCTCGTCAGAACAAGGAATGACGGCCAAGGGAAATATTATAGGCATTGCTCTGGATACATCATCAGGTGTATTTAGTTTATGAAGTAAAAAATATTGCATAGCCCACTGCGATGATTTATGTTATAACAACACACTTTTACATTAATACTGATTAATTAATTATTTAATAATTTATATCATTACATATTGCGTTCGGCATCTAATATTTTGGATACCCACCAGCTGGGAGGCTCAACTCAGCCCACATCTATACTGCTCTGTAACGCTAATTATAGGCAGTAACTATATCCTTATTTGTAAAGTAAGAAGATAATGCATATTGGCTTTGTACAGCGGTATGTAAAAGGGACGGAAGTTTGATTAATCTATTTTTTATTGAATCATATTTTCGGATTCTACAATGACACAAAGAACCGCTGCAACTATGATGTTTTTATGATGATTATGCCTAAGTATTTTACCTGTATGCCTAGTACTCCAGTACTTATTGCTTATCCATAATTAACTCTTATCTACCTGTCCTACGTATAGCGATGATTTAATATCGACTCATTAGTATCCAATACATCGTTGCTGTCTTGTATTTATTCAGCGTATCTCTCTTATCGTACTATACTGGCCTACATTCGTGAGTTCTCAGTTTGTTTATGTTTGAGCCTGATATTCACCAGTTGTTCATAGTGATGCCTAAGTTAACCCTTTCAGTGTTGGGACCGACTTTCTGACGTCTAAAGGTATACAAATGCATATATAATGTTTGTGATGATTTTAAACCTTTTGTTATCTTGGTTTATAGTATCAGAAATGCATAATTATGTATTTCCGATAGTATGCAATTAGTGTTTCTCTACAACCTGATGCCATATATTCCACGTTTTGAAAAACTGTATCTGCCACTTAGTAAAGCGGTAGATACACCACTTCAATTCCCAGAGAACGATAAGTATTGTAATCACCCTACAACGCTGAAATATGTTTGAATAAACCATGGAGATCAAAGGGTTTTTTTTTCAATTTGAAATCATCATCATTAAAAATGAAATGTTTTTTTATACAGCAGAGCACAAAATATAGTAAGGAAGACCCACTCCACTCCTTTGAATAGTGTATCAATACATAAATTTGGTGAGATGGTGAGATATGGTGGTAATCATGATACTTCGAATCCTGGTAGTCCAAATCACACCACATCTCTGTCACCTGGTCACGGATCCTACCCACAATATGGAATATTTACAAGAGAACGGGGAAGAAACAAATAGGTTTCTTTGAATCCCGAATACCATGGAGCTGAAAGCGAACCCTGATCTATAGCGTGAGAGGTGGTAGCGTGAACCACTAGTCCCCAGCCTTTATCATTATTAATATATTTGTTCATAAAATAACGTGAAACAAAGCCTAATACAAATGATACAGTTTGCCCATATTCACTGTTTTATAATACTTGTATGGGTTTTATGGGTTTATACTTAATAATTAGTTTATTGTGTTTAATGGGGCAAGTCTCGTTAATGCGAATATGTTACCGAAGTTTATTCTGGTCGGCGCAGCGTGAAAATGGCAGGAGCCATATACAGACCAACTCCAGTTACCCTGCAAAGAAAAACAGCCGTAACTGTTTACTATTCAAGTAAGCAGTTGTTGCTGTTTGTCTTTGCTCCAGCCATAGACAAACACATATCCCCAGTCGGCCAGCTGTCTATACCACACTCCCAGATAGGCATAAGATCAAAACACACAGATTATGCTAATCCCTATGATGCAACCTGCCTGATAACAATGCCAGTGTACAGACAAGTGTCATATTATATATATAGGCCTATCCTTATAGGCCAGAGCCGACCCAACGCTATGTTTTTGTGGTTTGAGCTGAAAATCAGGAGCAACATTATGACAACGTTCGTATACAGCTTTGTGATTAATAAAGCATGCAGACAACTGTTTTTATTATTTATATTTGCCCTTCAGAGAAGGAAATTTGCATTGGAAAAGAACACTCTAACCCTTACAACGCCAAATTATTTTGCATAAATCATGGAGACCAAAGGGTTTTTTTAAATTTGAAATCATCATAAATGTCTTAGTTAGCTCTTCCCGATTCATTTGAATACCTATGCTATGGGTCTACGATCATTACAAATATTTGTCTTCTTACAGTGCGGGGACCGACTATAGACGTCAGAATCTGACGTCTACAGACGTCAGATTCTGACGACTAAAGTCGATCCCCGCGCTGTAAGGGTAAATTTGCCAGATTAGCACAATACTTTGATTTGAATAATGTACACGTATGTCTAGATATGTGTTCACTGCTCTTATCTGTCGGCAGCAAAGTACGGATCACGACCCTATGCATTCTGAGTAATGTGACACCAGTTTGTATGATGCGAATCTTTACGAATTATAGGGAGGAGGCATTAGCTATGTTGCATTTTGAGTTTCTGGTTGATATTGCGTGAGTAAAAAAATGTTGTTAAGCTGTGTAAAGCTGGAAACTGGTCAGTTTCATGCATACTGGAGGCGAAATCACAATTATGGTCCTGATATGAGTGGTGATGCGATGTTTTGATGTTTTCACAAAAAGTCAAATGGTCGTACAAAGCCAAAATGCATTATCTAGATAGTGCATTTTGCTATTCCAGAGCAGGGTAGGTATACATGGTTTCAAACGTAGATCAATATTACAGGCGTATATATCATAATATGCATACGGCATCGTCGGGAAGGCGAGATGTGCTCATCTCAGCACTAGTCAGGCTCGGGCTTGATGTGGTGACGAGTGCTGAGATGAGCCCATCTCGCCGTAGCCAACGATGCAGTATGTATTTTCTCGTACTCGAAATACATAAATGTATTTCTGCTCGTACGCATATCTGTCCGAAACGGCAAAATCTAACTGAGCAGTGAAGGAAAAAAATGAAATGAATGTGGTTTTATGCCACGTCCTTTGAGCAGTGAAGGATATGGGAGAGACAGAGTGCGAGATGGGCTGATCTCCATACTATGTCTCGTATAGTAAAAGCCTGCCGCATGAGTGCGAGAATAACTCATAACGATCACAGTAAATACGCCAATGAATAACATTTTTATAATATATAATATTATATAGATCCTCTAATTGGTCTGTAAACGATGGAGGGAAGTTCAAGTAAAAAATTCGCTTAGTGTCAGGCCAAATCTCTCAAATGTCGTCAACGGTGATTGCGTGAGGTGGGAAAATGTATTGTGAACATGTATGCATTTACATTACCAAATAATACATTCATGAAAAAAAATATATTAGAGATTCCTCTATTAAAAAAAAATAATAGAGGAATCCCATCTTGTTTAAAAAAATACATTTAAATGATATAATAATGCATTGTAGCATAATGAACTAGCATTTTTAAACTCTTCCAATATAAATCTAATGCAAATACGTGAAGCTGGGAGCGTCATCTGAGCAAACACTGCTTAATAAAACATGCCTGAGTCTATGTATAATACAATAAATTAGTCCCTGGGCGAGAATTATTATGCGGAATCCTGGACGTGTTAGAACCAATCAATAAAACAAACCACCTGCGTCCAGATCGATCACTCATTCACTCCGTCAGCTTGACCTAGATGTTAAGCATATAATTGGTCGAGCTCGGGATCTCGACCAATCATGTTCTTAGCATTCTAGGTCAACTGTTGTTATTTTCACTCCGGAGTGGAGCAACTCTAAAATAGCATGTGTCAACAGAGCGTACCAAACCGTAGTCACCTCCCATTGTTACCCATCAACTGAGGCCCTGCTTCTTTTTTTATTTGTTTTATGGATTTGCATTAATTCCACTTACTGTGCCTTTATTTGGAAATGATAAGGACCAACTTTTCACAAACAGATCAGAGCAACTGGACACATTACGTCGCAACAACGTCGGAACGGTGACGTTAACTCAACGTTGAATCGACGTTGTGTGTCAAGTGGGGAAACAATGAGTCGAAGATTTCAAATTTATTTTCATTTTAATGTGAAACTGAGAAAATAAATTGAAATTTGAATCCACTATACTTGTAATAATTATATATGTTTATAGTTTATATTGATCAATTAAACTGTCACTTTATTGTACATTTAACGTATAATATATATTATAATGTTTATTACAGATTATACCATATCTCGAAAAATCTTATTTTTAGCCACCGGAGATGTTTTAGCTGCATGTTTTTTGTTTGGTGGATAGGCCTATACACGTTCAGTCTCCCAATCATGTCAATAAAAACTTTAATGATAAAATTATAAGTCATTACAGTAAGTTTCCATTTGTTACTGAATCGCTGGCTGTGGTATATGCTCCGTCCAATAAAAAGGCATCAAAATTCCGGATTAGGGATCTTAACACAGAGCATCATAATGCTACATTTATATAATCGTATATGTATATTTCATATAAAAAATACATCAAAAATATAACTAATACTTCGATGTCTAGTGTAACTTTGTAATACACATTGTTGATGAAAATAAAACATAAAAACAATATTCCAGGAGTAAGTCACACAAATACAAAAAAAACATACATCCGCCAAACAACAAAGAAAAACATATTCAAACTCAAACTTTACCAGGTAATCTCGGTGTTTATCGTTATATACGTATGTCCATCGCACGTGATCTAGAATGACCTGGTTAATGCTTCCTATCACGTGATGGGTCTTGATGGTCAGAGGTCATGTTAACCCTTTAAACACCAAGATATTCAATTAAAATTTTCGCCCACTTGAAGTTGTGTGTCGCGGTAGCGACACACAACTTCAAGTGGGTGAAAATTACAAATATTTTTTTCAGATTAAGACCTATATTAACGTATTTTAATTATCGCTGCAATAACCCAAATTTCACCCACAGAAACCATGGGATGTGAAAAAAACAGATTAAAACAGATCTAGCCGTGCCTGGAGCTCAAAGAGTCAGTGACCGTGTTTTCTTTAGTTAGTTTTGTTGTATGGGGCGCCAGCTGGTGTGAGGGCCGTGCTATAAGGGGTGACACACGTGCGGTGCTCTGTCCTAATGACTTCTATGTGTTAGACGAGTACGGCGGCATTTATTATTCATAATAGCCAACTATTAACCCTCTTGGTCCCAGAAGACGTGTATCCTTACGTATTTCACTTGTATATTATGTCATTGTTATTTGAACAAAAATGCAGATTATTTTTGCGACATATTTTTGCTACATATGATCTGAGGATGTTTTATTTTAGCAGTTTTCATCCAATGACAATTAGTATTTTGACGTCTTTCAGTTTCCCACTCCGGCATTTTATGTGTGTGAATTGAATTGAGAAGCTGCAGGCACATGACACGCGAGATACCTTGCTCGCGATAAAAATAAGCAAATTGATTTTAACTGTTGACTTAATATATAATGGTGACTCAACAAGTAACGTTTTAACATTTGCTATTCAACATTGTGTAAAAGAAAACAGATACCTACCCTTAGTACATGTATCGTCCAAATTTTACTTTTGGTTAACTTTTCTTTTTCAATCTTTCGTGACTTTATGTGCATGTATATTTTTGTTGTACATGTGTACAATAAAAGTGTGCATGTAAACAGTGCATTCTTATAATATATGAAATTCTCATTTTGTTTATGTATGATCATTTTCACCCACTTGAAGTTGTGACTCACTACCGCAATCCACAACAATCCACAACTTCAAGTTAGTGAAAATTACTGAATAAAGAAAGGTTTCGCACATATGCAAACTAAAAGGTAGTATCTACTTGTAAAGTACGCAGATAATGACTTCTGACTTTGCAGGACAGTACGGTGCTCCTACCTGAAAAAAATGAACTATCAAACTAGAAACCTAGATATGATTTGATGTTATATGCTGCAAATGAATTGATGCTAATTCAATAAAAGACGTTTCACAGTAGAATCCGAGCAAGCACAATACGTTGACACAATGTTTGTTGTTGGGCCAGCGTCGAAGAATATGGTTCAACATTAATGCAACATTGGCCTCACATCTAGCGTTTGCTGCGATGAGACCTAAAAAACTGTATTAAATAACTGTTCGCAATATTTTTTCACAGTAAATTATTATACCCTGCGTGATTCTTGTTACCATGGTTGCTATAACTACGTGTAATTATTGGCCTCTGACACCAACAAGGTCAGTAAGTCAACACCTAACAACGGGCCCCTGTTTGTGACAAAGGTAAACATAAGTCCACTATTCTTAATTTCTGTCGATACACACATTTCGTCACGGTTATAGCCGAAGAATACATCAAACAGAATTTCGCAATAAGCTTATTTTGAAATATTCTATATGACAGGACACAAGCAAACTCACTTCATTATTCATATACTGTATATGACTATGCCCACTTTATTGCCGTGAAAAGCCAAAAGGCAGTAACAGCTCACTTTACAAGTAAGCAGTTACTGCCTTTTGGCTTTGCAGACTAGTAAAAGATGTTCACGTTTTTCAGTATTTATTTATCGTCTGCTCTCTGAGTAAATACTACGCAAACCGTGGAATTTCGTAGACCTATTACAATACAATTTGCACCCTTGGATATGAAAGAGTGCATCTGCCACTTTACAAAGTGGCAGATAGACCCTTTCATATCCAAGGGAGCGGCATGTACATTTTAATACATAGTATTAAAGTGGGACAATAAATGCACACTATAATTCAATCGTTTTTCTTAATTTTTCATTGGTGGTCTGCATAATTTACTATAGTGAGATATTCTTATTTATCATCAATTTCCTGGCATTAGCTCTACAATTTGTGATCCACTGCAAAACGAAATAAACGAGGCATGTTGTTGAGATTTCGGCTACAGTTTTTATTTAACAACAACGAATATAGGCCTAATTATGATCAGATGCATGCATCAGATAGATAGATATATACCTCAGAAATATGGGCTTTTTTCGCATCGTCAGTTAATGTTTGTGCGTAAGAACTTTATATAAGATAAGATAAGATAAGATAAGATAAGATAAATTTTATTTTCAATCGGCATGGTACAGTTAAACCATAAAACATTAGCCTGAGGCTATTCGACCGATCCGTGGTACTAAAACTCAACAATGAATAACATTAACAATATCACATAGTATGCAACACATAGGCCTATTCAAAACAATATATTATGTTTTACTAGTCCTGTATTAAAAATATCACCTTCTCAATAATATTTTACTACTAATACTATATTATAGTCAAATTATCAAATACTATATTATTGTATATACTTATATATGTAAAGTACAGGAAATTGACTTTATCACAGAGTTAAGATTATGAATAAAATATCACGGTTACACTATGTAAAAAGTAAATTAAATTAATGACGACCTGCATCAATGTATAATTATGATTAAAAGCAAAGATGGATTAAATACTTATCAGAGAATATTTTAAGATCTTTGACATAGTTTAAAATAGCATGATAAAAGGAAAAAATAATAATACTAATATATTATAGTCAAAATGATCAATTACTATATAATTATATATACTTATATATACATAAATTATAGCACAATGGTTTTATCGCAGAGCTAAGATTATGAATAAAAATATCACAGTTACGGTATATATTAATTAAATTAATGACGTCCTGCATCTATGTATATATATAATTAAAAGCAAAGATGGATTAAATAATTATCCTAGAATATTTTAAGATCCTAGACATAGTTTAAAATAACATGATAAAAAAAAAAATAATAATAAAAGAGCTATGTTATTTGATGCAATTTGCACATTTGTGTTGGCTTCTGTGTATACCTGACCACTTATTTATTCGCGACTTAAAGTTTTGCAGAGAGGTAGCATTGCGTGTGCATTCAGGTAGAGTGTTCCAAATCCTAGGGGCCATATAAGCAAATGAATTTAGACCATGCCTTGTTGATTTAAACAAAGGCAGGTGAAATTTTGAATTTTGTATTGGTGTTATTAGTTCTTTCAAATATCTAGGAGCCAGATTGTTTTTAATTTTGTATGTCTGAATCGCAATGTTTCTTTCCCTCCCCAATTTTAAGCTCGGCATTTTGGATTTGCAAAGAAGAGAATCATAGTCTGAAGTATAGTCACCATAAACAAAACGCAGCCCTCTCTCCTGAATTTTTTCCATCTTTTTAGTGTTCCCCACTCCACAAAAATGCCACACAATGCTACAGAACTGGAAGTGGCACAATATGAAACAGCGAAATATTGCCATTCTATGGTTGATACTGATATATGGTGAGAGTCTTTTTAAAGCATTTAAATGGTTGCCAGCTTTTTTACAGATCTGTTTTATATGTGTGTCGTAATTTAGATTTTTATCCAGATTGACTCCAAGGAGCTTAACATAATCTTCTGCAACTAGTGTGATGTCATCAATTTCGAATTTAAATTCCATGTCTGCGGATGCCAGAAAAATTGCCTGAAATTTGTGGGGATTTGCCAGCATTTCATTTAAAGTAAACCAGTTAATGGCAGCCTTGGATTCAATCTGGAGAGTTTGTACAACGAGCTGTTGTGAGGATTCTATGGCATTGATGGTATTGTCATCGGCGTAGTTTACAAGCTCTGCTTTTCTGATAAATTTGAACATATCATTAAGGAAAATGTTGAATAAAATAGGCCCCAGGATTGAACCCTGGGGTACGCCTTTAAGGATATCAGCCCATTCACTTGTGCCATTTCAAATTTTTACTCTCTGTTTTCTTCCAGTCAAATACGATCGCATAATCTTGATGCTATTTCTGCTAAGGCCATAGGCCTCCAGCTTGGCGAGTAACAGTCCATGTGGCATACAGTCAAATGCCTTGCTGAGGTCCATAAGTATAGCCCCTGCATGCTTATGTTCTCTCAGCGACATTTTCCATTTCTCTACAAGACTAAGAAGGGTGTCTTGACAACTATATCCTGCTCTAAAAGCGGACAAGGCTTGGTCGAAAATATTTTCAAAATACTCGCCAAGCAATATAGATTTAAAGTCATTGGTATTATAGAATATTTGAAGAGAGGTTCAGCAGTCTTTGTATTTCATTTTCAGGGCTTTGGACAGAAAGCGGCTCTTCGTGAATGAGGCTCTATTATAATTCATTATTCATCAATCAGATCCTAAACTTTAGAAAGCGGCTTTTCTTCACAATTATACTGTCGTAAGATAACAAAAGGCAGTATCTGCTCACTTATGAAGTGATTAGATACTGTATTTTGCCTTTGCAGATCAGATACTCCTTCACTGGTATTATACTAACCCTATGGATGCTGGACTGACGTGCATTAACCCTTTACTCGCTAGGCAAGACTATAATCGTTTTCAAACTATTTATTAGCAGGTTAAATCGCAGTTATTGGGAATGAAATGAGTGTTTAGACATCCATATTTGCACATGTGTGGTATCAAATTAAACAAATACGAGTCATTTTCACCCACTTGATGCGAAAATTTACTAAGATAACTTAGAGGATTGAAAGTGACTTTCTTAACATTTCTATTATAATAAGCCATAAAAGGCCACCAAATATCTAAATCAGTATAATTTTAAAGATCGGCCGAGTAAAAATGCATGTATAATTGTATAATTATATGTATCGTTGAAATTCATCCTACAAGTGTTTGTTGTTTTTTAGAACGATTTGCTAACATAGTAAATCAAACATGATTTTTATAAGAAGGCTCCACAAACAACTGAACTCAGAGACGCTGAAATAAGTATCTCTATATTTTCATATTTTAAATATAGTTTATTTTTGGTGGGAGTATTTGCGACCTTCTTGACTTTAATAATTTTCCAGTCATGCTCCAAAAACAGTTTATTTCTGCTTATTTCTTCAAGAATTACAACCCCAGAACTATTTCAGCTCTCACACCTTGTCAAAAATGTAAACTTTGAAGCCTTTTAAAATTCCTTATTTGACGAATACGAACAACACGGATCTCCATTAGAACCGTCAGCCCTGCAAGTGTCACGCTAGACGGTGAGATAGAAGATAACGCTATCCATTAGACATCCTCATTATGGCGCTCTACGCATGCGCATATTAGACGAGCCGCCACAGGCTCTTATCTTTGATCACTCGTCCGGCGGGTACGCGAACTATTATGACGTCACTAACTATCGGCACGTCAGAGTTTTACGGGGAGAAGAGCCCGCAAACTGTGAAGTTGTCATGAGTGGGTAATTTGTGACAATTTTCACTCACGGAGCTGTGATGTCCACGCTTTCATCGTGGCGGTCAACTCCAAATATTGTGGCCCAGCGTTGGCTTATTGTTGGGCCAGCATCTGCGACGCTGACTCAACAATAAACCAACGCCTGGTCGTTGTGGCGCTCAGTTACCGGAAGGTCAGCTGCGCAGTTCATCCATCACGCATGGTCTACTTCCTGTACAAAGGCAGTCGGCAATATTCTCTCAACACTTGGGATACGTATGCTACGGCGTTTTTATCAATTTTTTTCGTTAAATTGCTTTAAATCAAAGTGAGCCATATACCGTAGATTCTGCGTAATATGATGGTATAAACTCTTTAACTGTCAGTCCCGATATTATATTCGTTTTGTTTTTTATTAGAATATTAAATAACACCTTTTAAAAATGTTAAAAATAAAACGTATGCTTCAATCAGGAAATTTTTTGTCAAATCTGAAAAAAATATTCATTCGCTTGAAGTTATGGATCGCGTCAGCGAGACACAACTTTATTCAAGTGAAAATTTCTAATAAATAATACTAGCCATACTAGCTATAACCTGATAACGTAAATGGAAAGTAGAATAAGTGATAAGACACATATATACATTATTTACGTTATTATGGTTTATTACATATACACAATGTTGTGAAAAGAGTAATACGTACCAGATTATATTAAAAAAGATTTGTCTAGATACGCAATAATTGATATCAGCACAGCAGTGTCATGACAGAATGATGTCAAGTTATGCCACAATAAAGTCAACATTTCACATGGAGTTCATTCGTGCCTCCGTCAAGGTGTGAGAGTGAGAAAGGAGTGATGAGTGAGCGCGGATTGACAGCCGGACTCGGTGAAGTGAAACTAACATGTGGCAGAATGTTATCTTAAGATTTAGTGTCAAACTGAGAAAAGTCCAAAATCCTAACATCACAAGAACCGGAATAGACTGTTTGTGAAAACTCGTATGGACCAGATATGTTTAAATAGCAAATCAGTAATATTAAATAATGTAGGTAGTCTTGAAAGACATTAGTTCTGTTAATATTATTAGGTGTTTATTAATAGTATGCAATGACATAGCGTGCCTCTTACAGGGAAAGTAAGTATCACTGTAAGAAATTGTCGTAACAACTGCAACATTCACCACAACAATAACAAATATTTTTAATGTAAGTATTTTTTTAATTGCGGTTTTTTTAGAGAAAATTATACGAGAGATGAAACTAACAGAGATGGATTGTAAGAGTTAGATCATCGTCCCAGACTCTGGGCTAACATTACGTCAACGTTGGCGCGACAACGTAGACAATTTTTGGCCAGCATTGGCCCAACACTGGTATAACTTAGCAGGTCTACTGTCAGAGAAAGCTGACAGTTGTCATTTTCTTTCCCATCTCTAATTGCCTTTGATGCCCTGAAAGCCACTTGGTCTATTAGCACTGATTAGCAAAACTTCCGTGTTATTGTTACAATTATTGTTATTAACACTTTCAACACTACATCCCCTATGGTTTAAATTTAATGGCGTATAATATGTATTTTATGCGTGTCATATGTTTTCACATGAAAAAATATGTTTTACACGTCGGCAAAATATAGTTTATGCTGCTTCACTTTACATATTGCGAAACATTTTTTTTTTTTTTTAATATTTCTAAAACTAAGTTGCACTAATCCTCAGTAACTATTACCTTTTGTTGTTCAAATTTTAGTAATTTTTCATATTTTTATACGTATATTGTCTCATGTTTAACGCACCTTTTCTAGTAAGACATTCAGACTTGAATCTGTATTTATAACTTCCTATTTTAAATGAACTGTAGTCGGTAGAAACATTCGTGCATTTATAAATGTATCGCTAATTACACTCCCCTAGGTATAAAAGGGTCAAGTTGTTGTTGTTTATCTGTTTATCTGTGTAAACAGTGGGCACAACAGGGGCGTCCTGTGTGCTTAGAAGTGACATGGGTCAGGGCTTCCCGGGAACTCCCCTCCCCGCCTCGATCTGGGCCCGCCCAGAGCGAGGCGGAGAGGGGGGAGATCTGAGGTGTGAAATGGTGGCTTCCCCTTTCCCAACTATATATCAACAAAACTGTACATCAGCCGGCTATATCCAGTCCAGCGCCACTCGTGGACGCACGTGTTTACGGATATACACGGAGATACAGTGTGAGGCTAGTTTATAAATCTAGTCACAGCTTATGGTGTGATACATGATTTGGGGGTAATCCCAGTTCAAGATCGGTACTCCATGAGTGAGAGATGCGGATTGACCTCACAGAAAGATAGAGGGTTTGAAGGTATGTTTTTTTCCATGTTGGACTTGTGAATGTCTTTATATTAGGGCTTATACTTCATATGTCATAACACTAATGATGCTCAGTGTAATGTCTAGGATTGACTGGACAAGATGGGGAATGCCGAGCGAAATACTAGGAATTTCCTTCTGATGTTTGCAATGTACTGTGTTATAAATTCATACAATAGGCCTATAGTATCTTTAGAAAGGCTATTTTATGCATGTATACCTCACCGAAGAAACTTTTCGTTTGCATATACTCCCCCCCCCCCCCAACCTACATACCCACACAACGTCATAGCATGGAGATAGTAGATAGCAATCAATACGGGTATCCGACCATTGACACAATCCAACTAAAATAATGCATATGAATGGTTCTAAATATTATTATTATAAGATCTGGTTTTCAAATAAATGTGCTGACTTTTGACAATTATTTGTTTAAATTATTCATTTTCTACGCTGCTTTTTAACATTCCAGATTAAGTCTCCCTGTAACATGTGTAATAAAATAATGATCAACCTAAAGCATTCATACAGCAGGGTATGTGTCATTAGGACCACACCACTATTCTGCAGTGCAACGCTAAAAGGCAGTAACTAAATAAAGCTGACTAAACAGGTCTAGGTAATGCCCCGGGGGTACTGCGAACATTCCGGTTATATATACCCTTATTATAACGTGGGAACAAGGGGATCTATTACTGCCCTGCAAAACTAACAGGCAGTAGCTGCTTACTTTTTAAGTAGTTACTGCCTTTTGGCTCTGCACGGCGGCACAGACTTGTGTAAACTTTCAGATGTAAGCAAAAAGGTTTATAATATTCACAATGCCTTCTCCAAAGCAGTTCACACTGGGTCGTTAAGAAAAAAAATAACAATGTGCTTTTTGTGGTAAAGTGAGGAAACTCAAGATCTCGATTGGCGCTTTTTGGTGCATTCTGTTTGATAAATTGACCGTGTAAGAGGCTCGTGTGGATTACACGCTAGGCGGGGCTGTTATCAAGGGGTAATCACTAGAGGGCGTATTTTGGGTGGCGGGAGATACTGCTCTGCAAAGCCAAAAGGCAGTAACTGCTTACTTTTCAAATAAGCAGTTACTATCATTTTGCTCTGCACGGAGGAATATGTATGCATAGGGGTCCGATGGGGGTTTCTTAAATTATGCGTGACTGGTCACCAGACGTGCTGCGTGTGACACCAGGTGGAATCCAAGATGGCCGAGATAAGAACAACACCAGAGGCTACTGGAATCTCTGGGGAATATCGACCCAATCGATGTATACATCTCCTGGGAATCATTAGCACCAGAGGGCAATCATACACTTAGTGGGATATGGTAATGGACAAATTGTATCAGTCCAGTATATTTTACTCAATCTTACTGTTTAGGAAATATCGTTGGTCATTGTCATGTTGAATGGTGTCTCTGTGACTCAGGGATATATCACAAAGTGAACGATTATATTGGAAACGTGATTGAAATCTGATGAGTTAGGAGAAACATTTTGATAATGAAATTCTGTGAAACGCATTGACGTCACTCGGTGAAAACAAGGCTATATAAGACCCCTCCCTCATACTTCATTCTGTGAAACTCAGTGACATCACTCAGTACGACCCCTCCCCCATACTTCATTGTATTAGCCAGCTCGGTGAAAACAAAGGAAGTCAAGGTCATTGAGTTTCACAGAATTGAAATATATACACGTAGCATGGAGATATGTATTCCATGCACGTAGGATCAAAATTCCTTTTTTATCCTCACAAACTAAAACCCACTATCCTTCTCGACGAAATGTATACTTTGGTGATTAAATAGCATTGCACCATCAGATCAATTAGAGTGTGCCGTTTATTACCCCTGGCCACATATTGGCACGTCATATATCAGCAGTCACTTAAACTGTCTGTGGATCACATAGCTCAGCCTTTAGTTATCACCGATTCGTCTGAGTTGTCTGGCGAGGTGATCAATTACGTGCCGAATCACTGCCCATACATCAGGCCGTGTCAAATCAGAGAGAGCTAAAACACGGGAACTGAGTATACTGCCGTGCAAAAGCGAAAGACATATCTTTTTACTTTTCAAGTAAGCAGTTATTGTCCTTTAATGGCAACACAGTAATAAACTGTTTATCCTATCCACACTTAATGTGTGTGTTTTTGTAAGCATAAGTGTCACTTGTGTTGCTATGATATAACGCGATAGACAGTCGGTTTAGCGAATCCAGAGGCAATAACATGGTAACTGCTTACTTTCTAAGTAAGCTTCTGGCTTTACAAAGCAATACATTTGCAATATGATATTAAGTAATGAACGATTTTTCTCAGAAAAATAATGGTTGCTAAGGCTGGGAATTTCAATCACACAGCATATCTGAGAATCATTGTCAGTTTGCAGCGGTTTGTAAAAGGAAAATAGAATCGTCTCATTCTATTTTCCTTAATTTGTGGTATATCAAATTAGAGGTAGGGGCCTATTTAGAAGAAATGCCAAACTGTCAATCCGTAGACTTCATTGTTTTCTTGATCTTTCATGCAGTGGTGCCCCCGGCGCCGAGATAACGGATCATTATCGCCCTCGTGTTGACCACTCCGCCTGGCGAATAAATTCCAAAACAAACCCGCTAGTCTGTGATTACAACGAGAAGTAAATAAACAAACATGTGATAATTATACAAATGTTGATTTAATGTTGGCCAGCGTCGCAGGCGGTGGCCCGACATTAAATCAACACTTTTTCAACATATAGTGTGTGTCGGGTAGATCCCGAGGATCACGTTATAAATAAAACCAGGATTGACCCTTTGAATGCTGTGTATTGTACAAGAAGTGATCGGCAACATAATGATACACTTGTATGAACCCTTCATGCGCTAGGCCCGTATATTTACGTTATCAAGGATTTTAAACCGAACAAATACCACTGAAATTCTTAAGCTTTAAATGGCTGAATTGAAAAACTTTAATTTTCACCCACTTGAAGTTGGGTCTTGCTACCGCGACCCACAACTTCAAGTGAGTGACAATTACTTGTATTTGTTCAATTTGAAAGCAAATATTCGCAAAGCTTGATGTTTAACTTCGAACACACATTTCGTTCCAAATAACAGTGATTCAGCCTGCTATTAAAACTATTAAAAACTACTATTTTCGTGCTGAGCGGCGAAAGGGTTAAAGTAGTTTCTGATAGATGGCCAATGATTCAAATTGTCCTTGTTTGTGGCTAGAAGTTAGCGATTCCAGCTTCATATAGAAAGACATCAATTATATCTGTAGCAAGCAGCTCAGTGGGATGTCCAAGTAGTTCACAGTATACCCGCAAACTCAAAACATTTCTATAGCATTTATACAATGTCGGCCCAACGTCTTCGACGTTGGTCCAACATTGTATAAATGTTATACAAATGTTTTGTGTCTGTATATTGGTACTTGACAAGCAGGCCATATTTAAGACACCTCTCTCAGCTTCGCTGTGCCAATGTTGTTAAAAGCTTGTTTGCGTGATCCCTTTGAATTATGGGCCGTCCCCCATTTATTGTCGATCAAACACTCTACATTAAGCTGTGATTATATCATTCGGATTAATTAGTGTAATCCGTTTGATGTATGATCAGTATTGAACGTAACTGTTGTCGCGCAATGGGATGAGAAAAATCTATCCAGCTTGTCTGGTCAATGAATTCTCCGGACAACATGGAACGAATCCATCTTATATAATTATTTCGGATCTAAACCTCTGCCACAATACATAAATATTTTATGTAATCAAACACTTAAGTTCACCCGAAAAATCTCTAGAAGGATGGATACCAATTTATTATGTGATCTCTGTTTTTGCGAATAATTACTTCAACCTACAGTGTAGGAAGCTTTAATCACATTAATCAGGTCATTTCAGACAGCCATAAATCGCTCTGAGCGCTTTGTCAGCGGCGCCCAATGTATTATAAGATCAATGGTTTTAGTCCAGGTCAAGGGGTCAGCACAAGACCCCAACAAATACGATACACTGCATCAATTTTGATTTAATGCTGGTCCAGCGTCGCAGACGCTGGTCCAGCATCAAACCAACATTGAGGCAGGCAAATGAAAGGAACAAAAATTGGCTCTTTGTGTGCTCATAAGCAGCCTTGATATAGCGATAGATCAAATAATCTGAAATATTCCTTGGATATGTGAAACATGTGGATACATATGAATAAAATATTCGTAGAAATTGTATTTATACTATAGTATGTGGTCTTTAGAACCTGTATATTTTTAATTACATCATGTACATCAATCTACGCTAGTTATCATGTTGTAACTGTGTGATTCCGCTCTATGGGAAAAAATTGTAGGATATTATATGTTATATTATTATTATTATATCCTATCATATAATATGAGCAGTTACTGCTGTTTGTCTTTGCTATATAAGCAATAGTAGTTCCATTATCAGATTATTGGATAATCTCACATATTAAACGTGACGACAAGAGTACGTGACGAAAAGAGTATTTGAGGCTTGATCTGTTACGGTGCGTTACGTAAAATTCCCGACACTGAGATTGGCCATTGCGTGGTCAAACGCTTTGTGCTGGTCAAAATGGTCAATCACTCCTACTTTGACCGCCGGGCCAATCAGTCACGTGTCTATGGCTGCACGCCAGAACACCTATGGTGACCAGACAAGTGACCCACAGTGTAAGTGCCATAAAGTGGTCTGCACTCCACCACAGATGGGGGTGATATGCAAGCAGGAATAGGCTACATACCGTAAATTCATAATTTTTTCATAAATATGAAGACACATATATTGTTCAGAATATTCACGTGGAAAAATATACTTAGTCTTCGACGTATTCATCCCAGTGAACACAAAACATTTGTATTACATTTGTACAATGCTGGACCAACGTCGAAGTCGTTGGGCCGCCGTTGTACAAAATGGTATACAGATGGTTTGTGTTTGCTAGGATTGTTGTAGGGTTCCTCGTCTAAATTTTACGCTACTTTTCCACATGTAATAAATATGATTATATATACACGAATCTGTGATATATTGTGTCACTGACACAAACATTCTTATGAAACCATCGGTTATCGTTTTGTGTACCCCGGTGGGAAGTTATGAGATTTGAGTTGGAGGTGATTTATTTTCGCGAAATTCGCGAAAATAAAACTAGAAAATGTCGGATTTTACAGTACACGGGCGGAAACCAAGCCCACAAGGCGGAAGCCGCGGGGGTAAATTGCGGGGTAATACTAATTTAGGGATCGGATTACTTACTTCACCACTGTTCACACAAGTACAAACATACCGCGGCTTAAGAGGGCATTGGAATAACAGTCATAAAACTAGATTCATGGGAGCTTATAATCCGTTTTTATGACCGGGATTCAAGCTGTTGTTCACTCGTGCTTCTGTGAGAAACTAATCTCACAAGGAAATTGTTGTTGTCTTAGCCAATAACTTTGTATTTGTCTATGTATAAAGCGTATCAATAGTGTGGCAATTTTTTTATCCTATTTTTAGAAACATCAAAACTTTCAGGAATTGCTATGGTATTTTGCTATATTGTTGCCCCAAATTGCAATAACATTTCTGTTCGTGGTCAATTTTATAAAAAATATAACTATGCAATTTTCAAATATTTTCTGCCTTCAAAACTCACTGCTTTTAGAGACAATGTTACGTTATATAAACAGCCCCCAGTCTCATCTATGTTGCTTGGAAAAGACAAAAGACAGTAGGGGGCCTAAATGCTTACTTGTAAAGTAAGCAGATACTCCCCTTGGCTTTGTGCGGCTGTATACTGAATCTTTCTTGTGATTTATCCCCCAATTACATGTGTTACATGTTCTGTGAACTCTTGACCTGTCGTCTTCTTTGTTGATTTGTTCTTGAACAACGAGGTAGATGGGAGAAGCAAATTTAATATCCGCCTTCCAGAATTCACATGAGCCATAAACCATGAGCCATAATACTGTCTATTAACTATAAACATCACCATGATTACTGTATCCTTTAAGACATTGTTTTAGTACTAATTTTACTCATTATTATCAAGATCATTGAATTTATTTTTGTGAAATACAGGAGTTATCATGGTTATACTGCCTGTGCATCTAAAACAAGCACGAAGCGTGGAAGCTCTTCATAACGTGCGAGCCGGACGCACAATACATTTTAAATAAGACTATTTTATTCAATACGACGCGCATTCTCTAAACATGCTAAATACCATCATTGCATTGCGTTGTTTCTGGTATATTTTAATATCTGATCCCAGTAAACACAATATTAGTATAGGCCTTACATTTATTCAACGTTGTATAAATGTAATTTATGCAAATGTTTTTTGTTTACAAGGACTAAGGAGGTTGTACATGTATGTCTAGCCGTCTATATAACCTCCTTGCTGGTACGGCTATTAGCTTCGCCTTTTTGTTCAAGTAATAATATTCAGAAGATTTATTAGCTCGGTATTTCTCGTCTTGATAAAAACTGTTATTATTAGACTAGGATATCGATCCCTAGCAAACAGAATGAAGTAAGTGTCACTCAAATCAAATGAGAGGTACTCACACCACTCTGATTGCAAGGATATGATATAATGAATGTAGCACTTAAGCATTTCAGACATGAACAAATATTAATGTACCCAAGGAAGTTATATATCCATATAACCTCCTTGGGTAACCAGATTACAAAGCTAGTCAATGCTCAGAGCAACTGCGAATACAACTCAACGTGTATAGTTTTTATTGTATGCTAAGAATTTGAAGTGGTCGTTCTATTCCGATCTATTTAACTTAACAGTAAGTTGTGTCTCGTAACCGCGACCCACAACTTCAAGTGGGTCAAAAAAACAGAAAAAATCAAAACTCTTTAGGGAGTAATAGGTTGCTTATGCACATAAAAGTTTGCAGTCTACAATTAAAAAAAACTGCTTTGCTCAGATAAAATCAGCATTAGTCACGTAGAAATGTGGGTGCTTATCCGGTTTTAGATTATTTCTCCATAAAAGAAACATCAATCAACTCAACACATATATACTATACCTCGAATAAAGCCAAACATCGGTCTACTTGTAAGCAGTTATTGTTCTAACATTTTTAGATTAATACTATAGTAATTCAAGGGTTAAACTGGCGGCCATTGTTATGACGTCACGTAAGACAGGTGGTGCTTTATATAAGCGTTACGTCCGGGGCATTGATGGTTAGAGCTCAACTCCCCAGGGGGCTTGATATAATCATGGGGTACGGGGTAAGGTGGGGAAAAACGAGCACACAGAAATCGGGGGTTACAAGCATTCAATGATGATGCTTTGTGAATTCCACAGCTCATGCAAGTTCACCTATTTTATCTTTATTAAAATATGTAAAAACATCAGATATCCTGCATTACATATGGCTTACATTGACATCATAATTATGACTACTACAATGGCGTGTGTTATAATGGTTATAGCAAGGAAATATATATGTTTACTATATTCCAATATCAATACATTAAGCAATGAAAGGGTTAATCGGCATGTGACATTGGAATAAGAGTGTTTCCTGCTCAGATCCAACAATGGACCTGTTAAATATAAATTGATCTGTCTGTCAGTGATCACTAGTTGATTGGTGTCTAACGGAGGTATATATATGTTGCAGTGAGCAAGGAAGTGACCTTATGACCTGGTCTGGATATTAATACATCAGTCACCTTCATCATTTACACAGGTCAGTGTTTTTTCTAGTATTCCTATGAAAATGTAATCTATTTTCCTTGATTATACCCGGGCCAAAAGACAAAATAATCAAGAGATGTTCATCAGAATTTTCAACCTCATTGAGAAAATTAGTTTTCTAATGCTTATGGATACGTGTTAATCGACAAGCACATTGACAAGCACAGTCGATGGTCAATAACAACGTATACAATTAGCATAATAAAACGTTAACCATTTATTGAGTCTAATATTTCACCAGAATATTAAATAATTGTCATAGTTACATAAAACTATATTTTACCATGAAGTATATTGATTGCAATAGACGTCTAAAGAGGGTCCCCAGAACTAAAATATTTATCGTAGACCCAAAAACTACAGTATGGTATTCAAATGAAGCGGGAAGAGCTAACTAAGACATTTATGATGCTGTTGTATTGAAAAAACGTTGGTCTCCATATGGTTTATACAAAAAATATTTCAGCGTTTGAAGGGTTAATGTAGACATCTACAGCACTATATGAACCGATTTATCTAGCTTTCTGTCACGGACAATAAACGTATACAAAATCACATACTCGTTATGACAGAAACATAATACATGGTACATGGCTGATATGCACCACCAATTTAGGAGGTTATATTATATAGCCTTCTTGGTACCACGAGCTTCACTGCATGTTATGAGAATTAAATATACTCATTTTTCACATTAAAGCCACAATACAATTACTGCTTTCTTGAATAGTAAGCAGCGACTGTATTCTGGCTTTGCACCCAGTAAAGGCGGGACATATGTATAACAATTGTGTACAATGTTATACTAACGTTGATGGACCACCGTTGAAGACGTTTGGCCGATGTTGTTTGAATGTTATAAAATGTTTTGCGTTTGCTGGCCATGGCAGAAGTGGTGTTTGAGAGACACATTATGACCATTCTGGGCCATAAAGCGTGTACCATTTGAAACACATAAACACATTTACCTCCATTATGCCACGTGTTGTTAGTATGATCCAACCCATATAAAACGACGACTTGACGTTGTAACAATGTTGGCAAAGCTGACATGATATTGGACAAACATTGGTCCAACATTGTGTCAACTTTGGCTATTATCCGTGTACTAGAGTACTTATGTAGGTGCGACAATCAGTACTCAGACTGAGTGATTAATGGTGATTGTGTCAAATTGCAGAAGTTATACCAGGTAGTATATGGTAATGACAGACATACCGAGTCTCGCATGAGCGCATTATATATTCATTAGTTATTTATTCAGCTATACTTTGGCGACAGAAGCCGATATTCTCGGCCCAGGGATTTGCTTGAAATTATAAAATTTAAATTTGTATACCAATTGAAAATTAGTATGCAGTCGAAACGGCTGATAATACATACATAAATATGTACAATTTTAATGAAAACATTATGCCAATCTAGCAAATTGAATGATCATTTCTCCTGGAAAAATAAAAACGACTATGGGCGTGATCGGCAATTTAAAGGTTAATTGGCAGGACGTGTGTATGGCGCCGACTGGTCTACCTACCCTCCCCCCCTCCCCCACACAACCACCACCACCACCAGGATCTAAAGGCATGCCGACGGTGAGGGAAGACTGATCCCGATGGTAACACGGCCGGGCCGGGATGATAGTCTAACCAGGGACTCTCAAATCTACAGTATGTTGAGCTCAACCAGACAGACAGATATATTGTATTGACATTATTAAAAAAAAATCTGACTTTTTTGTTAAAAAGTTTCAAACTCGTTGGTAAGAAGGGCACATAAAATCGCAGCCTCGGAGTTAAATGATCTTATCGTCCCCTCATTGATGTGGCAGAAAGGACCCTTCCGCTCCGAGACGACGAAATGCGGATCAAGTGAGCCAAATAAAATGTGCGCCATCAAATTGGTTTTGATACTTTATATCATCAGCTAGGGTACCAATGATTTTATATTATCACACATTTAGCATCACTCGAGTCGTGACAACGATCTAGAACTGAAGTGATATAAATTTACACGGGTCAATCGTTTATCATGGTTATTAAATAATTTCGATCAACGTGTACAGTATACATGCATAGTGGAATACGTCGACAGACATCCATGTTGCTTCGGTCAAGTCGTCCACATGTGGACATGCCAGAGGCAAGGCTACATGTACCCCATCTGGTGAGTGTTTCTGTCTGATGTATATCATCCTGTTTGACAGCCACACTCGTTCATTAACCTCAACCAGTCGGACTGATGCACTCGTAAAAAGCTGTTTTTTGCTTGAAATGCGACAGCAGCGAATGTAGTGTGAAAATAATTATTCAACACCAGTTCCGCATCTGCTATTTAGTGCTTTCAAGGAGGTTAAATTGACGACCTCCTTGGTGCTTCCTAGTCCTGGCGATCACGTTAACTGCATGCGGAGAGAAATAGTGGATCAGCAAGTGTACACTGCGATGTAAAGCCAAAAGGCAGTAACTGCTCACTTTTCAAGTGAGCAGTTACTGCCTTTTGACTTTGCAGAGCGCCACATGGATGGACACTGTACGGGCAGTATTCAATAAAGGCCGGCTTGTTTAGACATCTCTCCTGGTAAACCACTCTGACTCTCGTTATTTCTCTAAATGTTTAGATAGTTTTCACGGTGCATCCCGCCAACTCATTACGGGGCCATCCCCCATTTACCATCCTCTCCCGAGCACTTGTCGGCCCGGATAACTAATGTGTCTGCCTCGATGTACGAGTGCTGCATAGAAGCAAGAATACATAGAAACTAGGTTTGAAAGAAGTAAGTGTCTGCCGTCCTTGCTTTTCCTAAGTTATATGAAATTGATGCAATGCAATGCAATGCAATGCAATGCAATGCAATGCAATGCAATGCAATGCGAGATAGCGCAAAGAAATTCAGCACAATGAAATTCAGCGCGAGACAAGGCTGGTCAATAAATCAGTCCCCTATGACAATCGTATTTTTTTTAAATCAAAGCGATGTCTGTCTGTTTGTCTGTCTGATACTCATATAGTATAGGCAGAAGGAGTATAGGCCTATTTATAAGTTGCGGCTAAATAGCTGTACAAATGGTAAACAATGTTCCTGTTTATGCTGACAAGTGCGTGTGGTTCATCCCTCCTGTCTCAATGATATCACCATAGTATGATATCACTTGCTCTTTACCACTCTAGCAATTCTAACTAGAAGTATTAAAACGACACTTTCTGGTTCTCTACATGCACACACCCCTTGTGGTGGGAAAAGAAAAATCTGTAAAAAAAGACATAACTGTCAGACTGTAACACGTATAACATGCGATACATCGCTTGATGTCACCTGATCGCATTCTCATATTCCTCAGACATCAAACATCAAAGCGAAATAAATCCTGGGGCGAGTGATTGACTCGGGGACCCCCTGCGTCGCCGGGATCCCCCTCTTTCCATGCGCCTGTGCAAGGCCAAAAGGCAGTAACTGCTTACTTTTCAAGTAGGCAGTTACTGCCTTTTGGCTTTGCAGAGCCTTGTGGTGGAGGCCGCCATGCACCACCTGCCGAGGCGGAAAACGGGGCATTTGATGACGATCAAACAATGGTCAGCTAATAACGGAAGCTGTCCGGCACTGATGATATGTTACCTGGCCAGCTGTCTGACCACTGGTCAATGTCCTCATTAACACTTCACTGCTAGAGGCAAAATTGTAAATTATTTTCGCTGCACCTGAGCTATCACAGAATCTGTCCAGCAATTTCAATGGGAAAAAAAGTTAAATATTAACCTGTATTACAATTAATTTGAAAATATTTTATTAAAAATTGATTACATTTACTACTAAATACGATGAAAAACCTTTATATTTAATTTGGTGATGTTACCTCAGTTGGTAAAATGATAACCCTCTAAGATCTGAAGCCGTAACACGTTAATTAACAAAACAAGGCCGAACGATCTAAACTTATAACATGTATAATATTTACAATGCAGAAATTTATGATTTGATAATCCTGATACATTTTAAATCTCATGATGAATATTCTGTATCACTCACACTGAAGCGTGATGAACGTGGGGATTTAAGACCTTGTGGAAGTGAAATCCTGAACTTTCACAGCGCTCACAGGGTTATATACCGCTGGTCAACCGGTCATTAAATAGCCGTTCTCACTCACCCCAACAAATTGACCCTTTCACTGACCACCGAGTAATGTACGTGTTGATGGGCACACCTTTTCGCGTCCTGGAAAACGATTTTGTTACATTTGGTTTTATTAAACCCATGTTCAAGTAATAAAAGAAATCACTTAATCAACAATAGACCTGTGTCTTAAAACACTTGTTCGTTTTGAATCAAGATAAATCTATACCGTGATTTATATGGTGATTATAAATTTAAGTTGGAAATCATGGAAATGTACTAGAGAAAATAATGGGTGCCAAATAAATATTGCATATCATAAAATATATACATTGACTATTATAAATATGGTTGTCGATCATTGTATCAAGATAATAATCATTCTATGCTCTTGGAATAGAAAATGGCGACTTACCTCCCGTAATCATCGACTAATGCCCTGATGGCTATGACCTGATAACGTATGTATGACATGCACATGTATGCATTATTACACACTAGTTGTAACTGCCACGATCACTTCGAGATCACAAAAATGTAACAAGACGGTCGAGATAAAGTGGTGTAGTCACATATAAACAAAATATAACTGATATATTAACCACTGATGTCAAGCACTGATATATTAGGCACTGACGTCGAGGGCAGTAGACATTCTGTGTTTTTATACGATCCTGTATAACCCCTGATAAGGAGCTGTTCACAGTAAAATATGCCTTCGATCTTGAAACACTGATATATATTGAGACCTAAATTTCACAAATAACATACACTTGAAGTTGTGTGTCGCGGTAGCGAGACACAACTTTAAGTGACTGAAAATTTAAATTGAATAGCTCAGTCATCTGAGGGTACATGTATCGCCCGTGATTCGCATACATTGTATAGGTGAGCTTTAAACTGTTTAATATTTTCAAGTAAAATCACATCACATATGATTCTATTCCTTGATTTGATCAAGTGTGTTATTCCACACTGAATAATAAAAACACCAGGGTCGACTTTTCCTTTAACGCTTTATTAATTATTTATTAGTAATTTTCACCAACTTAAAGTTGTGTCTCAATTTCACAAATAACATACACTTGAAGTTGTGTGTCGCGGTAGCGAGACACAACTTTAAGTGACTGAAAATTTAAATTGAATAGCTCAGTCATCTGAGGGTACATGTATCGCCCGTGATTCGCATACATTGTATAGGTGAGCTTTAAACTGTTCAATATTTTCAAGTAAAATCACATCACATATGATTCTATTCCTTGATTTGATCAAGTGTGTTATTCCACACTGAATAATAAAAACACCAGGGTCGACTTTTCCTTTAACGCTTTATTAATTATTTATTAGTAATTTTCACCAACTTAAAGTTGTGTCTCGCTGACGCGATCCACAACTTCAAGTGAGTGAAAATTATTCAGATTTGTCAAAATGGAGGTTAACTATTTTCCAAATCTTGCTGATTGATGTCACGTTTTATATTTAGCATTTTTAAAAGGTGGTATTAATGTGGTAATAAAAAAGTAAAAAACCGAAAATAATTGGGTTAAAAGGAGTTAACACTGATTTTTAATATATTTTGTCAGATAATATAAGTATTTGTGACTCCAAACAAGGTTATATATCGATATAATGTGTCAGACGAATTTTTCATTGAGACTGGATTTGATCTTTTTTTTTACCAACATACATCGTCCCTTGGATATGAAAGGGTCTGCCATTCTGTAAAGTTGCATATACACCCTTTCGATCTATTTTTACCCCTGGGTTTTAAGTGTTGGTGACGCCTCATGTATGTTATATTTGCCCTTGAATTCTAAGTGTTAGTGACGCCTGCCGTCCACCCGCCCGCGGCCATTGTATTGGCAGGAGTGGACAATACAACGCGTGCCCCGTCATTATAGAACAGGTCAGAATTAATCAACAATGACGCTGCACGATGTCTTCCCGCCAACTTGAACCTACCATGCCAAAACTTTCGAGAATAGAAATGTGATTGTATACAGGTTTGTTCTTACCCGGCATGACCAGGCATTAACACATTTGCACATTCACGTCATTCACCCTTAGAACACTGAGCTATTCAATTTAAATTTTCAGTCACTTGAAGTTGTGTCTCGCTACCGCGATACACAACTTCAAGTGACTAAAAATTCGTGTCATTTGTGAAATTTAAGTCATGTTAAATGTGAAAATAAAATCCCAATACCTGTTTCAAGATTGCAGGCATATTTTACTGTGAACAGCTCGTTATCAGGGGTTATACAGGTGCTAATAAAAACACAGAATGTCTACTGCAGTCGACATCAGTGCTCTAAAGGTTGATCATTACCACCTTCACGTAATAGATTAGCCAGTAGTTTCGGCTGTGATTCTGGAAAAAATATAGATCGTAAACAAATTATCCAGATTCAGATCATTGTTCGAATATAAAATATTCGTCAACATGTTGGCTTTTTTATGCATCCATAAATTTATAATGTGAACGTGCTGACAGAATGTAAACTTAGGAAAAATACTAGGCAGTAAGCCTCCAGTATATCATAGCAATATATTCACCAGCAAATACGAGGTGTTTCCCCATTGTTAGGTTAAATGTTGAACAGCGTCTGCGTCAACAATGGTGACAGACTCGTGTTCGTTAGGTTTGGACATGTGAGAAACAGTATGTTTTTACAAAAGAATGGAATTATAATGTACCCGTCTTGTCAACCGAGACGTAATAGATAAATCTCCAACCTAATGCTCTGACCGAAATAACACTGGTTATTTGAATCTTCAGATGTCAGATTCTGACGTCTAAAAACGGTTCCCGCACTTGAAGAATTACACAAATTTTAACGACCGTAGACCCATGACATAACTATAGGCTTATAAGTATTCAAATGAAGAGGGAAGATAAACTAAGACATTCATGATGATTTTAAATTGAAAAAACCCTTTTGGTCTCCGTAGTTTATACAACAATATTTCAGCCCTGTAATGGTAAAGCACGTAAATCAAGGAAGGTGATAGTTTGCAATGTCGTCGCACTTGTATACTGCCGTGCAAAGCCAAAAGGCAGTATCTGCTTACTTTACAAGTAAGCAGATACTGCCTTTTGGCTTTGCAGAGCAGTATATATGGCATAGAGCACACTGTAGATTTTTGCTGGTGGAATGGTAAATCAAAACTGGGCCAGCGTCTCAGAAATAACCCCACATTAACCCTATGCTGCACCAACATGCATTGTAATTCTTGTGGGGGTGAAGGGGGGGGGGGGGTAAAATGTATTTTTCCTCAAGAATGCGTGTACGAAACCCAGATTTCATTTTCGCCACGTTGAACGCAATAATTAACCCCGCGCCCTGCGCTGTCTACCCAGTGTTCAAGACGATGAACTTGATAACAGGTCATGGGTAAGGTAGGGCTGCTCTGATTGATCTGCAAGTTTAAAAGGCAGTAGCTGTTCACTTGAGAAGTAAGCAGTTACTGCCGTTGGGCTTTGCACGGCAGTGCTAGTTACTACTATGAACATGTCACTGTAATGTTATATGTTGTAACCCATTGAAACCAAAGTCTTTAAAATTACCACAGCTATGTTTAGTTTGAATAAAATATTTTTTATAGCAAAAAAATTTCTTAAAGTTGTGTCTCGCTGACCATGCTGACGCGATCCACAGCTTCAAGTGAGTGGAAATTATTCAGATTTGACAAAATGGAGGTCAGCTCTTTTCAAATCTTGCTGCTTGATGTCACATTTTATCTTCAACATATTTAAAATGTGGTACCTAATGTGCTAATAAAAAATGAAAACCCGAATATATGCGGCACCGGCGGTTAAAGGGTTAATGCGCCAGCTTTTTACACAGATACATATACCTCTGCACACATAGAATAATTTACGTCACTTTTAAATGGTCTTCACTCGTGACAGAAAGGTTTGCGAAGTACTGCTCTGCAAAGCCAAAAGACAGTATCTGCTTACTTGTAAAGTAAGCAGATACTGCCTTTTGGCTTTGCACAGCACTGTAGATTTCATGCTTCGTGTTGGCGATAACCCCCACTTACCACAGTGTCAAGTTTCGGTGCGACACTAATAACCTGTTCTTGACAGAAATCGTGAAATTAACAGAAAACAATTACTTCACTGCACTTCACTTCTCATTGCGAACATTCGGATAACGTCATTGTGTTGACGGGATCGTCAGATAAATACTTATGAGATATGAAATATTTGCATACAGTGGTGATCTCTATCAGTACTGTCAGAAATACATGCATTTCTGGTACTGTTTATTGTGCTTTATTGCATGAAACTAAATATCCATTTAATATTTTTAAATTAAAAGCATTGCTTGTTCACAAATTACAAAATTAATGAAATAAAGAATTTGACCTGCGTGCTTTGCCACTCAGTTATGGGCAGAGCATCTTCCCCACAGCAAGGCTAGGCTTCTCGAGGTCGCAGACTCGGTCTGCGACCTCGAGAATCTTAGCCTTGCTGTAGGAACGATGGGAAGAGATGCGTGATCATTATCATTGCTCACTACTTTTCAATTACAATTATTATTTTTCTGTTACAGGTATAATAATCATTACCAAGACACCTGACTATGGCCCTGACCGCGGGTTGGTGTTCGTGGTCATCATGCACGATGCTGTGGCTGTTGGTGACAATGATGTTTGTCATTTCTCAGGGAAAATCGACAGAAAAAGTGGAAATCCGATGGGATTATTCCCCACAACCCCAAGGTAGGGATTCTATATGGCTGGAGAGGTATACTGGTATGCAACTATCGTGCAAAGCCACAATGCAGTATCTGCTTACATTGCAAGTAAGCATGTACCGCATGTTGCCTTTGCAGAGCAGCATAGCATCACTACCCCAGCAAACACGATACGTTAAACCAATGCCGATTTAATGTTGGCCCGACGTCGGAGACGGCGGGCCAACATTAAATCGGCATTAGTTTAACGTATCGGGTGCAAAGCACAAATGCTTTTAATTGCTGACTTCAAAACAATCAGTTATTATCTGTTGCCTCCACCTCAAGACATAGATAACACTAGAATCAGTCAACCATATCCCGTTATATATTCCGTTGTTATATAGGCCTAGAGTAGAATACCCTGTTACGATGATCGTTTTTCTCTATTCATGATAATGGTTACCTAGATTTACTTTCGTAGGTTGTATAAATATGTGAACATATTTTTAGATACACAGAACTTCGCGAAGTTTGTCACAAGACAGGCTGACGTTGGTGAGCTTCCCAGTTACTGGCCCAGTTTAGCCTATATGTGCACAAAGATGGCCTAAACCCCCATTCATTTCATTTACTCCACTCGCTAAGACCTAAAATTTACTAAAAATTAGCATTTTCGCAATAGCGCACCGTCACACTTGACTCAGCGCTGATGGAGCAGAAACGCATAAAAAAAAATATACAATTCGAGCGGGCCGGATGCCGGATAAAATCAAATGGCATTGTGGGGTAATGTACCATAACCATGTTGTTAACGGATGTACTATTTTCATTCATGACATAAACTCAACGAGAAAGCGTTGTCGAATTTCATTATCTCACGAAAAAACTCGGCAATCAAAGCATTGTGCGCCACTGATTTTTATGAGCAGCATTTCAATGAACATCTGAAATACAGCGCCGGCGCTGCCGCGTTTCAGTACATTGCCTGCAAAGCCAAAAGGCAGTAACTTCTTGCTTGAAAAGTAAGCAGTTACTGCCCTTTTGGCTTTGCACGGCTGTGACATCGGCGTCCACTGAAGACTAAACGTACCACGGGAAGTTACGATGCACATATTGAGATTGACGCCCGGTGCCATCAGCGGTCACAATCGTGTAATTTTTACGGTTGACAAAATTGTCGGCGGTGTTTCACATTAGCCGCTTAACCCTCTTATCTTGGTACTGGTGGCTTTTTGGCACATTTTTCAACCACAGCAAAACCTGAATCGACCCATGCGTTGGCATGGGTGTAGAATACTTACCCGATGCTGATTTTATTTGTGCCTTTTTAATTTTTTATTAACACATTAATTACCAGCTTTTGAACATGTTAAAGATAAAACGTGGCATCAGTCATTTTGTTAAATCTGAATGATTTTCACTGACTTGAAGTTGTGAATCGCGTCAGCGAGACACAACTTCAAGCGAGTGAAAATTCTAACTGGAGAATTTTGCGGCTTAAGGGTTAGCTTTTTTAAACATATACAACGCTAGAGTGGCGATCGTTTTCAACATATTGCAAACAATAATGTGTTTCTGGCGAACTTGGTAAACTAATTTACATGTTATCAGGTTATTCACGATGTATCATATTGTTTTATCAAGGGCACGTTGATTTCAACACGATAAACACATCATTTCGTAGTATGCGACGATAGCTCAACATTAAAAATACATTAGTTGAACACCCGATACCGTAAAAAGTTATGCTTTATAGTTTATTATAAATTACAAGCAAAAAGGAACTGCACAAGTAAGTCTTGAAATCAGTGTTTTCCAAACTATCCCACCTCCCTAAAGCCAAACTGAACTAACTGCTTACATTTCAAGTAAGCAGCTACTGCCTTTTGACCTTGCTCGACACGTGTATCGTGCTCACCAACTCACCTGCTCACCTACATACCATAATTAAAGTGTTAGCTGTAACATTACCCCAGAGCCTGTCATCACATATACCTCTAGGATACGACCAGTGATTGAGAACTGCTCCTAAAATACTAGATGTTGACACAATGATGGGTCAATGCTGGGCTAGCGTCGCAGACGGTGGGCCAACATTTACTCAGCATTGGATCAATGTGTCATGTTTTACTGATGCATGACGGCTCCTAAAACACCTTTGATGTAGCGGCGTTTTCCCACGACCTAAGGACCAGGCGATAAGTATACTTACAATAAGTATAGCCCCTTTATTCTAGCTTGACGAGCGAGTCATCTGCATAAACATAGTATGGTGTCGATGAAATCAGTGTAATTAGCCTCGACCCGAGTATAGTACTCTACGCAATGTCACGCTACTCCCTTTTATCATAGTATACATGTATGTATACTTATTATAATATAACACACACGGTTCAAACATTGAATATTTATGTTTGTTCTGAGCCACCTATTTGATTCCTAGAATATATGAAAAACTGAACTTCGTAATCTTTTGACAACTGGATAATTTTGCTATAAAACCTTGTGATTGCGGGCTGAAATGGAATATCACTTGTACATACTGTGAGCAAGAACTTTATATATAACTTTATACACTGCAGTAGATGAAACGAATGCACAAATGTACTAATGTTATACAAATGTTTTGTGGTGCCTCTGTTATGGCACTCACAAGTACTATTGCCATATAATTATAATGCCACCCTCCTATGTATAATTGTCCTTCTTAAGATAGACTGTTAAATTTAATAGCCCTGTCACACAAGCTATCTTCAACAGTGTGTGGCTATTTGAAGCACACCAAATGACTATATAAAGGCCCCATTAACCCTCTGACTTCCAGGCCGAAGTGCGTGCCAGAATCCAGATATACTGGTGTAGGGGTTTTATTTTTCGTCATTTGAAGCTGGAATTGCTAACGCAATTTCCAGCTTCAAATGACTAAAAATACATAAATGTAGTATATTTGACGGAAATTTCTGTCATAATATGCTTACGTACATTGACGAATGACGACGGAAATTTCCGTCATGTATGGTAGTGAAAAGGTTAACTTAGTTAAGGAGCGAAGTCATTTCTTCAGGACGGTAACTTGGCCTTGAGCACACTGTCTATGACTTCTCCTTGAACACAGTCTATGTCTTTTTCGTCACCTGGTCGAGTCTGGATATCTGTGATCTCGAAATTTAACACGTGTGTAAATACCATAAATACCGGTACACGTAAAGCCCTTAATTCGCCATAAGTAACGCTAAGAGGTGACTAGGTCAAGGCTGATTTAGAGCCCGGGTGATGCAATTTTCCAGTTGGTTTATCATTGACAGTGTGTTAACTATATCAAAGTTTGAACTTTCTTAGTAACACTTTTCCCGTCTAGTTGAAAATTATCTGCTTAATTTCAGATTAAACATTTGGAAATCTTGATGTTTAAACACACATTTCATTCCCAACAACTGTGATTTGATCGGCTATTAATAGTTTTAAACAGATTACATCGATTTGAGGATTACAGTCGTGCATACCGCTTGATGGGTTAACACTTCCGTATTTTTACGCTTTTAACCCTTTAGCCGCCAAATTATTCAATTGGAATTTTCACCCACTTGAAGTTGTGTCTCGCTGACGCGATCCACAACTTCAAGTGAGTGAAAATTATTCAGATTTGGCAAAATGGAGGTCAACTGTTTTCAAATATTGCTGATTGATGTCACATTTAACCTTCTTACATGTTTAAAATGTGATACCTAAAGTGCTAATAAAAAATAAAAACCCTAATATTAGCGACACTGACACTTAGAGGGTTAAACAAAATAAATGGATAAAATAGTTTTTAGTAGATGCTCAATTAATTATTAAAAAAATTCAATTTGGGGGTTTTCTATTGTTGTAGTTATTTTTCCGTCTTTTGATTTGAAGCTGGAGTTGGTCTAACGTAAGTTTTAGTTTCAAATGGATGAAAATAGTAGCTAACAATTCACCAGAACCCTTACGACGCATATATTTTTATACAAACCATAGAGACCAAAGGGTTCTTCCACTTTGAAATCATCATAAATGTCTTAGTCAGCTCTTTTCACTTCATTTGAATACCTATGTTATGTGTCAACGGCCATTAGAAATAATTATTTTACTTTTTCAGTGCGGGGATCGACTTTAGACGTCAGAATCTGACGTCTATAGACGTCAGATTCTGACGTCTAAAGTCGGTCCCCGTGCTGAAAGGGTTAAACATAAAAGAAAACATGCATTGTATTACTCGAATGAACATCTCAGTGTTATTGTGGACGCAGATCACTGGCGGTAATGTGTGACAATGTAAACACTGATAATCTGATGGGATTAACTACTCGTAGAATGGATAGGGAAATCTACAATTGTACGTGGAAAAATTAAAACTTCAGAATAGATAGGAAAATCTATCTTTGTCCGTAGGAAAATAACTACTCAAGAATGGAGAGGGAAATCTATATTTGTACGTGGGAAAATATGTGGAAGATATTATAATAAAACTATTAAGTCAAATTTTAGATCCTTCAACGCCATTATTATTATTAATAATATATTATATAATTATTACAATATCACATCGAGTCATTCTGAATCAACTGTACAGTAGCCTACACCAGCATTACTTTGTCGACATGTTGCATCTAAATTGAACAGTAAGCCGCCATTGCGACATCAGGAATAATTTAAATATAATTATTGAAGTGAAAATACGTTATCAGGTTATTCGGATTTACAATTTAGCTTACAGTGAATGGACAAAAATGATGACATTCCTGCACATAAAAATGGTAAAATGTTCGGTCACTCTACATACCAGAGCATCTCTCCAAATCCAAAATGAAAAAACTTTTTTTACTTGAAAAGTAACCAGTTACTGCGATTTGGCTTCGCCCGGCAGAAAACTGTGATTTCGCTTCACAATGTCTTCTTGTGGGGTTTATCATACGGAATCTTCGGTGAGAAGGCAAACAGCTGTATCTGCTTGCTTTTTAAACAAGTGGTTACGGCATTTTACATTTGCACACCAGCGCTCGTCATGATCACAGGGGGTCTATCTTTTGATACAGGCTCAATTTATCAAGGATCCCCACGTGATCGTATTCACTTGTGTCAACAACAGTTACTTTAACTTGTGAAAAGCTCCTCAAAGATACACATGATACATAGATGTCACGTTCGCTGCCCAGACGTTGAATAAGGGTTGCGCCAGCGTTTGAACCCTAGCGCAACGCTTATACAACGTCTCACGTTTACAAGACCGTTCAGCGCGGCGACCGACTTTAGGCGTCAGAATCTGACGTCTGTAGACGACAAAAAAATCATATTTTTTTATAATGGTTTTAGGCCCAAGCCATAAGTATGCAAATGAAGCAGATCTAACTAAGACAGTAAGGATAATATCAAATTGAAAAAACCCTTTGCTCTCCATGGTTTATTCAGTCACCTGACAAAAGAGATAGTTGAGCTTTGTGCGCTTCTTAACCCTTTGACTTCCAGGCCGGGGTGCATACCAGGATCCAGATATACTGGTGTAGGAGTTCTATTTTTCGTCATTTGAAGCTGGAATTGCTAACGCAATTTCCAGCTTCAAATGACGAAAAATACATAAATGTAGTATATATTTGACGAAAATTTGTGTCATGTTTATGGTTACGTTCATTGACGAATGACGACGGAAATTTCTGTCATGTATGGTAGTGAAAAGGTTAATCCTCGCCGCACAATGGGCCATCGTGTCATTTCGTTTACCCGGAGCCGCAGTTGACATGTGTAAACAGATCCAGATTATTAAGGTCTCTGGGGTTTTGTCAAGGCCCGTGACGTGATTAGATTCAATAAAAGCTGTCACACAATCGTTTATAGATTCATGCTGCATTTATATGTAGAGTAAATTGACTTCAATCTGTCAGCAGTAATATAGTGTGCTCATTTCAACATGCGTAAAAAAAAAGAGTAAAAAAGATTATATTTACAGGTGTTGTTTCAAAATTTTGAGTTTATAGATCTAATTCAATGCAAACATAGATTTAATTCACATTTTGTGTTGATGCGATCTATAATATATATGTTTTTACTGTTTGTAGATTTGACTTGTTGGACGTGTCCTAACAAATCTGACAACGAGGCTTGCAATGACTGGGCGCCCATCAAGTTTTGTTCACACAGTGAGTTTTATTTTTCCTGACCCATGCACCTTCTTATACATACGATTTAAATATTTTTCAAAACCAGAAAAAATGCCACCGGAATTGTGCTAGTAAATTAAATATTTTAATTTGAATTTTGAGAGGTGTCTATTTTCCATAAATGTAAATATTTTTCGTTAGCTGTAACTTTGTTAGCAATTACAGGTTCAAATGAGTGAAAATTAGAAACACACATTTCAACTGGACAAGAGCCCAGCAAACACAAAATATTTGTATAACATTTGTACAATGCTGGACCAACGTCAAAGACGTTGGCCGACGTTGTACAAATGTCATACAAATGTTTTGTGTTTGCTGGGGGCACTCTTGATTATCATTATTCCTTGTCTTAACTTGCTGTAAAAATGATAACCTAATTTGGTTGTTGAAATATCAGCAAGTAAAACGTAAATTTTTTAATGTTTTATCCATTTTATCTACATGACCTAACGTGGTAAAAGTAATGTGTACTTGTGTAAAAATACAATGTTTTCTGTTTCAGATCATACAATGTGTAAAACTGTGCACTTGATAGACATGCGAACAGGTCGCAGTCTACTTGTGAACAAGTTCTGTTCTAAGGAGGGGGATTGCACTGCGGAACACATAGGATGTCACAAACATAAAGATTCATATACACAGGTGGGTTAGTGAGAGTGGGAACGATTTGAGTTGAAACGATCAAACTCTGACAGCACGATAAAATCGTTCCCTTGAATCTGAAAGGGTGTATCTGGCACATTGTGAAATGGCAGGTACACCCTCTAATATCCAAGGGGATGAAACGATAGATTTGGCCTCATAGTGGTGGGATTCAGCATGTGATTACGAACAACGTGTTATCCAGACGGGATCACTCTTTTACAAGCAGCGAGAATTTTGTGTGTTTTAGAATATAATAATATTGATTAAATTAATGCAAGTGTGAGTGTGAGTAAGTCGGGGTTAACAACAATATTTTACAACATACCGCGATCACTTTGTCTCGAGAATTGTCTGAATATATAAACCGAAGGCCAAAGATTTTTTTCAATTTGAAATAAGCAAAAATGTCTTGTCAGCTCTTTCCGCTTTATTTCAATACCTATGTTATGGTTATAGCTGTTATAAATATTTTACTCTTACAGCGCGGGGACCGTCTTTAGACGTCAGAATATGATTCTGACGTCTAAAGTCGGTCCCCGCGCTGAAAGGGCTCTTTTGGATAGCCGCCCTGGAATATCTAAAACCAAAATATAATGTATAGTTATTTATCTGCATCATTTTTTACTTTTTGTACTTGTTCTTTACAGGAATGCGTGTCATGTTGTGGACAAAGTTTTTGTAACGAGCTCGTTCCCGCCAACCACACGTCGGCCATCTTGTTGTCGTCACTACCCAGAGCATCTAGCGGTCACTGGCTGCACCATCTACCTTTCACGATCATCATCAATATGGTTGTCATAGGAATGACCTTTATGATCACGTGATGAACCTTCATCCATATGATGATCAGCTATGAGCTCACACGGCTTCAAACTGATGTGGGCACCTCGTTCCATTGTGATCAATAGGGAGTATGTAACACTTTAAAAAGTATAATATACGTCTGTTTAATCTCAAAAGGACGATCAGTCACTGAAGGGATGTGTGTGACTGAAGCATTCGTTCAGCCACGGTACTTAACGTACGAGCATGGGGTCTACAGAACCGCCTAGGTACGAGAAGAGTGGAACGAATGGACGTGTATAATAGCTACGTGAATAATGAGGTCAACCTGAAACGAGGCTATGACTACATCCTCCTAGTCATAAAAATGCTGGTCGTTTAGTCGTAATGGTGACCGGATACAATGTGCAATAATTTGAAATTTAGGTATCTGGCAACTTGGATCATTATTCATCGATAAAAAGTATAGCCCTGAATACACATCTTACCTACAGCAAGGCTAGGCTCGGTCATGAGGCGTACTCCAACCTGTGATCGGTATTAGTGGGTAACTTGTATGCCAAATACAGAGTTCCCTGCGCATCTTGGGATTACATCAAATTACAATAATTTTTCCTTGGACAAGGGCAGGTGATTTGACCATGATACATACCCCAGATCCAGAAACTACTTTGCCATTCGGACAAATGTTCCGCTCCCATCTAAGATAATATATTATTGCTAGCGATCTTCCATGACATTTCTCTGGAGTAAACCCTACAGATCGTTGTGACACCCGACTGCATGTACATTATACGTCCATGCCGATTGCTGGTTTCAGCAGTTTTTTGAACTATCATGTTATTCTGTAGACTCATGTGCCTTCCCTTCTCACAATGACCTTGCTGCGTCACAGCATGAACTGATGTCACAACTGGAGAACACGGACAAACAGAAGAATGGGCTGATATATCGGTGTGCAAAGGCGAACAGCAGTAACTGCTTACTTGAAAAGTAAGCAGTTACTGCTGTTTGCCTTTGCATTCACTCCTACGCGCAGTGCCGTTCGCGTGTGCACTGATGAATCACTGCGGCTCATGTAGGCTATAGACTACTGTATTGGTCATTCCTGGCAACCAATGACGTCACTATGTGTTCCTGCAGATGTATTTTAAAATTCAAGGCGATCACCTGACGTTGAAACAAACACTGGTTTAATGTTTGTCCAACGTCGCAGACAGTGGGCTAACATGAAACCTACATTGTTTCAACGTATCGTGCTTTTCGAAGCAGGCTCTTGATATTATCATGATTATGCAACAGACCAATAAGTTACCAAGTGGGAGACAAACTGATGGACAATAACTTGCAAGATATTTAATGAGATAAAATAAAATTCAATCATCCGATTATGTGACCTAATCAGTATCAATTGACACCTTCTCTCTACCTTCGATATGGAAGGGTGTATCTGCAACTTTGTTAAGTGGCAAATGCACCATTTCATATCCAAGGGGACGAAGCATGGTCATGGCAAATAATCTCATTGATGATAAATTTGTTATACTATATCAGTATATTGAAAAATTAATTAATAATTTTACGTGTTATTAATTCAACTCTTGATTGAATTACATCTAAGCTATCAATATTATTACACCTCTTATGTATTCTTGATAATCTACAGTATTATTTCAAATCACCTTCCTTAAATACAATAATTTTATGAAGTTTACTTTATTTTTACATCGGAAAAATATACCCGTTAAGGCGCTAAATAAAAAAAAAAGATTTTTCACCTACTCCACTTGAACTTATGTCTCGCTACCGCGACCCACAAATTCAAGCGATTGAAATTACTAATATTTAATTTAGACCAAACATTTGCTAATCTTGATGTTTAAGCACAGATTTCGTTCTCAATAACTGTGATTTAACCTGCTAATAAAACAGATTAGCGTTTCAAGAGTTAACCCTTTAACCGCCGGTGCCGCATATATTCGGGATTTCATGTTTTATTAGCACATTATGTACCACATTTTAATTATGTTAAACGTAAAATGTGACATCAACCAGCAAGATTTGAAAAGAATTGACCTTAATTTTGTCAAATCTGAATAATTTTCACTCACTTGAAGTTGTGGATCGCGTCAGCGAGACACAACTTCAAGTGGGTGAAAATTCAAATTGAATAATTTGGCGGTTAAAGGGTTAATGCTGGGCCGACATAGCAGCCAGAGGTCAACATAGTAAATCAACATAGGCTACACATCACTGTGTCTTGATTTTTAAATCGGTTTATGGGCAATAATAACCATTGGCATTACCAATTTAATAAATTCTGATTATAAACGACTGTCGACTGTTTTACCTGTTTAATCCTTACTCCGCTGAAATATTTTTGTGTAAACCATGAATATTTTTAAATTTGAAATCATCATAAATGATAGCTCTATCGGCCCTATTTGTTATCTGGTTATAGGTCTACGGTCACTATAAATGTTTTATTCTTTCAGTGACGTCTAAAGTCGGTCCCCGCACTGAAAGAGTTGAGACAAAAAAAATTATGTTAACATGTATCACCTACCCAACAAACACGAAACGTTGGCACAACGTTGTTTTAATGCTGGGCCATTATCGTAGACGGTTGTCCAACATTAAAATGACATTGGGTCATTGTCAATGCGATTCATACTCACCACGCTGCCAGATCTTGTATTTATTATAGTTATGGTTAAGAATATTGTTAAAATATTGTGTCGGCCTAGGCCTACTATGCGAATGGTTGTCTTGAGAAGAAGACAAACGCCTCATCAACGAGGCTCTGTTAAGAATATTTTAAATTACCATGTTAAAAGTAAGGTTTTGATATTATGAATTCCACTATTATTGTGTATCACAAATTTACATTATATTATGTCGTCTAATTATTATAACGCAATAATCTGCATTATAAGATCAGAATAAAATATTGTATTTACTGATCATGTTGTGAGTTTTAACAATTAACTCACAACAGTTAATAAACTCCATATTTTATAACATTCAGCATTATATTCATGATATTTTATATTGTATTACACTATGTGTGTATACTGTCACTGTATGTCACTGTATATGTGCTAATAAACTTTTGTTACATTGTGAAGTAAGTCAACTTAGAATTGTTCTGTGTTAATATTCTTTATAAAACTGCAAAAGCATGAAAACACCAAACTACAAATAGTGGATTTTAAACAAAGATTTTTGATACAATTCTGCAATCATAAGCACTCTACTCGGTTTGTGTTATTCAAAAACTGATTTATTTTTTTGGCGATAGTGACCGAAATCTCTGAGCTCGGCAGCTCTAAAAAGTGTGACATACTGTTTTTCCGAAGAGCTTTTTTCTGCATTTTGTTATTGATTGACTGACTGACTGACTGACTAACTAACTGACTGACTGACTGATTGATTGATTGATTGATTGATTGATTGATTGATTGATTGATTGATTGATTGATTGATTGATTGATTGATTGAGATTGATTGATTGATTGATTGATTGATTGATTGATTGATTGATTGATTGATTGATTGATTGATTGATTGATTGATTGATTGTTCATGATCAAAATTAAAGAGGATACGTCATCGCTGATCGCTAATAATATCTATACGCGCATATTGACCCCCCTCCACTTAGGGTTTCTATATAGACGCTTGCCCCGTATGACTGGGCCGCCTGACTCACTTACTGACCCTAAGCTTATCCCCAAACTAGACGTTCGTCAAATAAAATGTTATGACATTATGAAAATTATTATTGTTTATTGTAAAAATTGGAATTATGATCCAATGCATGCAATAGATAAACAGTTCTTAATCGATAGATAAACCGCTCCAAATCTGTGTTGCTAATTTGAATCAAAGAACATATTGTATTAATTAGAGGAAATATGCTAATCAGCCCATAAAATGCTCACCAATGTTAGCCTAACGCCTAAAATGCTGAATATACTTGATATGTGTATGTGAAGAAAAATCAATAAAATCTCAAAAGAAAGTTTAAACTAAAAAATCATTCGCGGTACACACATGAATTTTGGCGCTGGCAACTGGACTTTTGCTCTAAATCAGCTGGTGGATCTGTTGCTTGGTGTGTTGATGGCTTCTTGGTGAAGAGGCGATTTCAGAGCTCTGTCTAAGATCACATTTTAAGAAGTTATCGGCACAGCAATTTAAAAGCTAAGTATCTGAATAGCATTGACGTGTATCATAGACCACAATAGCAAAACTAAATTAATGAAGCAAAAGTCAAAAAGTGGTCAATTTTTGTATATTTAATAACAGTGAGCGATAATAAACGCCTTTCTGTTTTGTACGCTCGCAGTGCATGTTCACTCGAGACATTCAAACCCCCAGATCGGAATATTAGTAAAAATAATATTATTTCAAAATATCCTTTTCCAAGCACTATAAGTAATTATAAGTGAGTAATTAAGTAGGGTATATCTACTATATTAACATAAACATTACTTAATATCGCAAAAAGTACTGCCCCACTTTTGTTTTGTTCTGCCTTCAGAATTTCCCTGAGCAGACAAGGGTCATCCATTGTGGTGTGAAAGCGGAGCGTGTACAACACAACCACTGTAGCCTACCTGTATCCAGCATACTGCTGACCGGCCTGACAGTTGATCAACCCAATACGGACAACATGTCTACTATAAACGTACCGACAGCAAACAGCACCATTGCGGATGTTGATGACATTGTATTTCACCACCTATGCAGACTCGATGCAGACTGTACGAATGATGTCATCGAAAATATGATTTTTGATGTCGACGAAGATCTGTTATCAGAAAGTAGAGATGCAATGCTAAATGAGGCGATCGAACGTTGCTGTCAAGAAATGATTGCCAGGGGCGAATATGCAAGCCACCCAAACTTTGTGTTGCCCAAACATGAGGGCCCTAATGCTACAGAGATGATGGCAAATGATATCGTCAAGCTCTATCTATATGCCTCTAAGCAAATTGATGATTTCCCGAACTTAAATCCCCCCAGTAGCGTCACAGAAAATGTCAATCAAGATAGAATTAATGTAGGCCCCTTACCAATTGAAAAACAAACCAATGAATCTTGTGATGTCAATAAACTGATAAATTCAATCCCGGTAACACCAACTGCTGGGGCATCATCACCTGATACAGAACCAGAATCACCGGTCTTTCTAAAACATAAAGTACAACGTGAAAATAAGCTAAAATACAGCCCCACAAAATCAGAACAAGGAAAGCAACAGCCCGGGCTGGATGTCCACTCCAGTGACCACATCGCAAATAAAGACCATACCCCCACCAGTAAAAATAGCAGGTCGCATGGAAGTAGCAACAAGGAAGACGAGGACCTAAAATGTAACTGTAAAATTTGTAGGCGACTGAGAGGCTTGGAACAAAAGCTGCAGGAAACTACGGACAAAAACATTAAACTTGTAAAACAAATTCGTGGCCTACGCCAACAAAGTATGAAGCAGAGGAAAGAAAATGTTAAACTTCTCAAAGGACGTGATAGCCTGATGACAGAAAAAATAAAGATGCGCAAAGAAATCGATCGTCTCGAACAAAAGTTTGAGAAAACCAAACAGAATAGGCCTAATCAGAAAGAAAGAAAAGTGATCCCCATTGATAATGGCACTGATGACATCGGCAATGAATGGGAAACTGTGGGTGCCAAAAAAACAAAGAATAGGATAAAAACTCGCACAGAAGTCATTAGTTATTTTGGTTCAATTGGTTCTCAAAATAAAATGACGAAAAGTAAAAAAGTGAGAGAAAATAAGAAACTGAAAAAACAAACCAGCCATAAATACCCAGCTAAAAAAGTCACACAACTGAATAAAAGACAACCAAATAAAAGTGATAGGAATAACCAAGATGGCAACAAAGATCGGCATAATAGTAGTTTAAGTAGTAGTAGCCCTACAGAATGCAGCAGTATCACTAGTACTAGCAGCAGCAACAATAGCAGCAGCAACAGTAGCAGCAGTAGTAGCAGCAGCAACAGCAGCAGAGATAAAACACAATCTATTAACACGATCAATGGACTATCCGCCAATAACAATAATACAAACTTGACCAGACAGATTCCCGTCAAGTCTAATAAAAAAAAGTGTGTCATTGGTGACTCTAATATGCGCGGACTAGCCAAACAACTAAAACCGAAACTTGATAACCCAGATGCCGTCTGTGTATATAAAACATCTGGAATGAGAATAGGTCACTTGATTCCTCGATTAAAAGGATATATATGTGAGGACACCGATGCAGTTGTCCTCCACTTCGGTACAAACGATATTAGTGGACCAATAAACAAGATAAAGGAGGACATTAACAAATTAGCTGAAAAAATGGAGGGATTCAAAAATACACATTTCTACGTTGCTGAAATCCCCCCTAGGAGCCAGAAGAAATATAATGCCCACATTCACGACATAAATTGCCACATACGTGAAATATGTGTAAAATTGTTCAACGCCGACTATTTGCCCACTCCCATAAACAAAATCCATCTTTATCGTGGTGGGATCCACTTAAATGAGGAAGGACAGCAAAAACTGACTTCTGCCATGGCTGAAGTGCTCAACAATCACTCTGCTAATGGTCAGTGTTTTCCCATCAGAACAATCATCACACGGACATAGCCGATGTAAATAGAGTAATTAATAATGATCAGGACAGAAATATACGTGTACTGTCATGGAACATTAATGGTTTAGGAAACAAAATGACAGACCCTGATCTTGTGGCATTTATCCGAAACTACGATATAATATTTTTTATAGAAACAATGAAAGGGAACGATTTTACATTGGCAATACCTGGTTATAAATTCCATCATGTGAATAGAAAACATAAACATAAAAATGCCTGTAGAGCTTCTGGTGGTATCGGCATACTTATTTCAAATAAATATGCAAATTTAACTAGGATAGATCATACCTACGACTATTTGGTATGGTTGACATTAGCCACAGACTGTTGTCAGAAAAACATTAAAATTGGCTGTGCCTATATACCACCAGAAAACTTATCATATGTCGCTGTAAGAAATGATTATTTTACTATGCTAGAAGAGGAAGTGGCTAGATATTTTGAAATGCATCACATCCTATTATGTGGTGACTTTAATAGTCGTACTGGTCAGGCTCCAGACTATGAATCGGGGGTAACAGATATCAATGCAAATGTTCCAAGTGAACGTTCTAATGAAGATATAGTCAGTAACAAATATGGTCGACTTTTACTAAATTTTTGTATAAACACAGGTTTCAAAATAGCCAATGGGCGCATGTTTAATGATAATGGTATAGGCCGCTATACATACTACTCTCCAAATGGTTCAAGCACAATAGACTATCTGATCTTTAATGAAAATAACATAATCAGCAAATTTGACGTTCTACCGAAATTGGTAGAGTCAGATCATTGTCCCATACAATTCAATATTTCCAACACTAAACTCGATTGCAACCTCTTAAAAATAGACACCTGTGTAAATGACACATCATCTCGGTCTAATGTTTTTATATGGCAAGACGAGAAAAGGGAAGAATATCAAATAGCTCTACGGAATGAGCAGGGCGGGGGCCCTAGGGTAGTGGTTAGCACCGCTGCCTTTCACGCCAGAGTCCGGGGTTCGGTTCCCGGTCTCGGCGGTTTGAAAGAAACAAAATTGTTTCTTCCCCATCCACGTGTGAAAGTTAGTATTGTGGGGAGCCTCCGTGACCGAGAGGTAGCGTGCTCGGCCTCAGACCGCCAGGGCTCGAATTTCGAATCCTGTGTCTGGAGGACAGTGTCATCTCACCATCCTCAGGAGGTTCTCCTGGCCCAGTTTAGCCTATATGTGCACAAAGGTGGCCTAAAGCCCGATTCACTTCATTTCATTTCATTTACGGAATGAGCAGGCATGTCATGCACTTGAGTAAATGCTGTGTGCCGCCACCGAGGGGTGTAATACTGACACTCTATGTGACATGTTCAATGGTATGCTAGAAATGGTAATTTCGCCATTATTCCCAGCAAGGAAACATATTTCGAAGGAAAGGAAGTGCACGCAAAATAATTTCCCCTCTAACCCTTGGTATGATAAAGAATGTAAATCCTTGAAGTATGTTGTTAATAATATCGCTAAGCATAGAGACTTTAACGCACAGCAAGACGAATATAATATACTGTTACGACAATATAAGCAATTAATCCAAAGAAAGAAAAGACAATACCAGCAAGCCAAACTTAGTGAGCTGGAAAATATGAGAAAAGAAGATCCTAATTCTTACTGGAAATTCTGAAAATCCTTAAATCCTAGAAATGTCACTACAGGGCCTACCTTGGAAGACTTTGTGAACTATTTTGAACAACAAGTCTACCCACCCCATGTGGATTATTTTGACTATGAACACATGAATAATATTATAAAGCAAGTTACGTCATTCCAACATAATGTAGAGCACGATAAATCCAATATGACACAGTTCCTAAACAGTCCCATAACTGCGGAAGAAATTAAAAAGGCGATTCAAAAGTTAAAATGCAAGAAAGCAGCGGGTGTAGATGGTATTTCTGCCGAATTTTACAAATATGGATGTAATGAGCTCTTGCCAGCATTAGAATTGTTGTTCAATACCATTCTTACAAATGGAGAATATCCATCTAGATGGGCTACCGGTATAATCCACCCGGTCCACAAAAAGGGGGACCATGGCGTTCCAGATAATTACAGAAAAATCACAGTCATGCCGTGTATTGGGAAACTATTTGAATCTATACTTAATAACAGACTCTCATTTAAAAACGAAGTATGTAATGATAATGATCCCTATCAAGCTGGTTTTAAAACCAATTCGCGAACTACGGACAATATATTCATACAATGTGCCATCATAGATAAACAAAGGTGTCTTTCTAAACCCCTGTATACATGCTTTGTCGATTTCACAAAAGCATTTGACTATATTGATAGAACAGCATTATACTACAAATTATTGAACAGGGGAATAGACGGCAATTTGCTAAACATAATAAAAAGCATGTTTTCTAAAGCAGAGTGCCGTGTAAAATGGGACTCGCGTATCAGTGACATATATTACAAAAACAGCTAACTGCTCTGTATTCATATGCTTCCCTATGGCATATCATAGTTAGCATTCCTAAAACAAAAGTTCTTATCTTTAATGAACGTTACACAACAGTATGCGGAAGCTTCCACTATGGTGATAACATTATAGAAAAGGCTGAACAATATAAATACCTTGGTGTAGTGTATAGCACCAAGTCCGCTAATAACGTGTTAAAAGAAACTTTTTCTCATCTTGCTTCCCAAGCTGGGAAAGCAATCTTTGCTCTACGTAAACAGTCCCGTCCTGTGGTCGGTAAATTGTCACCCACTATTGCGTTCAAGGTATTTGATTGCCAAATATTGCCCATACTAGAATATGGAAGTGATATATGGTATACAGGCGATGATGTTACCGATCTGGAAAAAATCCATCTAAAATTTATTAAATCCACACTTGGCGTTAGAAAGCAAACACCTACTCCTGCAATATATGGGGACACGGGTCGATTTCCACTGATCATCCGGCAACACATAAAAGCTGTAAAATATCGGTGTAGAATTCTAAAATTATCTCGGAGCCATCCAGTCAGAAATGCCTACAATATGCTACTTGAGCTAGATGCCATTGGCTTCACGAACTGGTGTTCCCGTATTCGCTCTGTCCTCGAACGAACCGGGCTTGATCAAACTTGGGAATCACAGAATATTGGGGATACAAATAAATTCATGCTTTCATTTGAAGAATCAATAGTTAGAATATTTACACAGCAGTGGAGAAAAGATATTGAGAGCTCGAGTAAGCTGCGCACATATGCATTAGTAAAAAAATATTTCTGTGTTGAACCATATATCTTGCACATAAGGGGGAACCACTTCATAACAGCAATGGCGAGATATCGAATGAGCTCACATGATCTAAATATAGAAAGAGGACGATTCAATAATCCAATCACTCCAAAAAATCAGCGAATATGCACAAGGTGTCAATTAAACGAGATTGACGATGAAATACATCTTCTTCTCCACTGTTGCGCTATGAAAAATGAACGCGAAATCTTGTATGATTCTGTAGCCGCAATTATCAATATACAACCGACGAATGAAATGTTTCTAGGAATTATGACATCTAGAGACATAACAGTGGTGAAGTCACTAGCGCAATTTATTTATGGTTGCTTTAAACAAATTAAGGGCTAAAACTACTGAGTATAATAAATCTGTCACCTGTCGCTATATTATTCATAGTATCATGCCCTCATGATCTGACTTGGGTATTACCACATATCAAGACGGTTGTTGCTCTCGGATCTTATTATTTGGCTTTTTGGGGCCGGTTAGGGACGTTTCCGTCGCCTTTGTTATCAGACGAGGTGGGGCCTTATGGAGGATTTCAGAGTTGCTAAGTCAACTGATTTTCTCCATGAGGTCGGGAATGTTTTTCTTCGATTGTAACTCCGAGTATGTGGTTCTAACTAGGTCGTGATTGAAACAGTATGAATTAAACAATATAGTGAATTATAAAAAGGCTTAATGTTTTTGTGCGAGAGCCATGTCCTGTGTGAATTGCACAAATAATTTTTAACCGCCATTACTACTGTTATTACGTCGTTAAGTTTGCACCACTAGTCAATCTCAGGGAATCTCCGCGCTCATAGCGACTGTGCTTGCATGGTCACATGACACGGAGCTACCTGTTTATGCCATATTTATTGTACTTGCATGATATTATATTTAATTTTAAAAAATACCATATAATTTTTACCATTGGCTTATTGCATACTCCAGTTACTGTAGCATAATCATGCACTTGTATATATTTTAGGTTTCTACGCTTTCCAGAGTGTCTTTTTTGCTACTATATATAATTAGTATGTCATACGTAGTAGCTATTTTATCTCTGGTTTTGGTGCGGGAAACAAAATGATAGACCTCTATGTTAACTTGGCAATGCCTTTTAATTCATTTTTAGTAGTAGTCATTTATATTATCGAAATACCCAGTTTTTATTTTGGCTATGCCACTCAACATGATTGTAGTTGTCATACCATGTATATTATCATATGATTTTAACAAACTAACTATCTTGTATATACATGTACATATATCTCTTTCATTTCTATGACAAATAAGTCTGTAATGACTTTTCTTTTCTGTCAATAAAATATCTGTCTGTCTGTCTGTGTTGCTCTAATCGTCTACATGTCATGTGGCATTTAAAGTTAAATATCAGAGTTTACCAATTCAGTTATATATGTGTTTCTATCACGAAACATGTTAAAAGCTACTAACACAATGTACATTTTTTCGGCGTTCCCCACATTTTAACAGTAGGCATAGTACCATGTATCTAGAACAAGGCTTTGTCAGAGCATGGTCAGAGGGAGGTCTGACATTTGAGTATTTCTGATGTATCTCGGACATATTTTACGAGGTTATAATGGGGTGATCCCTTCTGCAATTAAATGGAAAACACCTTCGCGAGGAGCGTGCATTTTCCTATCTGGAAAAAATATGCTCGAACCGAACACGTTTGATCAAAGGCGAGTCTGCATAATTTTTAGGTCGACTAAATCAATCTTGAACCTTTATCTTTCTATGCCCGTATTATATCACACCCTTGGTGCTGAAAGAGTGTAACTGCTACTTTGTAAAGTGGGAGTTACACCCTTCCAGCCCTAAGGGTGCGATATATGTTTTTAAATCAATTAAAATGTTACTGAAATTGAGAAAAATAAGCTTGTGGTATATTCTCAGCTGATAAAAGGAATAATTGTAGGAGATGACAATTTTTCGCAAAATTTGTAATGTAAATATTTTTCGTCATTTGAAGCTGGTAATTGCGTCAGCAATTCCAGCTTCAAATGACGAAACTATATAAAATTCTGAAAAACATTCATCCAGTGGCAGCATTCCAGCTTCAAATGAAGAAAAATATGCCTATATTTCTGAAGAATAGTCAGCACTAGCCCTGAACACAAGGCTATTCCGCCCGAGCTGCGGCTAAGTCAGCACGTGTCAGCAATTCCAGCCTTAAATGAAGTAGGATATCAACAACAAACGTCAACAGGAAAAAAATTGACGCTACAAATTATCACGTGTAATAGGATATTTTGATATCTTGATTTATGAATGAAGGAAAGAGACGTCGACATCTTTCAATCTGTCATCTGTAACTGGATGCCCGCCCACCCCAGAGAGTGTTGAAACCTTTAACCGCCAAATTATTCAATCTGAATTTTCACCCACTTGAAGTTGTGTCTCGCTGACGCGATCCACAGCTTCAAGTGAGTGAAAATTATTCAGATTTGACAAAATGGGGGTCAACTGGCCTATTGCTGATTGATGTCACATTTTATCTTTAACCTGTTCAAAAGGTGGTAGCCCCCCCCATATAATGTGCTAATGAAAAATGAAAACTCGAATATATGCGGCACCCGCGGTTAAAGGGTTAATGTTTCGTCATATATCGGGCATATATCACAATCATATCTTCATCAGTTTTAAATGCCGTGTCATCCTCCATGGGAAGTATTTTCTTATTCTGTGATGATATCAGTTTATCGTGGCTGAATTAATGTGACTCGCCCATCACCTAAACCTTATTAAAGCGCAGAAATATGTTTTATATAAACCAGGAGAAGGTTTTTTTTCAATTTATAGTCGTTAGTGAAGGCTTATTTAAAAATAATTGTCTAGCTTACAAGATTATTCTGTACAATTAAGGTTGTCTTTTGACAACTGTATAAACAAGGGCATATTTCCGCCTGAAAGTTTATCCAGTCTGCTCATCGCCCCATCCTTTGAACTATTTATTAAAATAAAATTCCCAAAACGATATTCAAGAGTGTGTTTTCGACCACAACTATATTCAGGGGTAATAAGGGTTTGTACAGCCGGCCTACACCTTTGTCCAAATTTTGGCCTAGAACCCTTCTATAGTATAGGCCTACTACCTGTGTTGGATGGTTGACTGGCTGCACGTTACACATTGTACTATCATCTCGTATGGAAGCAGAAGGGCATCAATAGCGCGCGTCCAATGTGACAGAGGGTACACACCCGAGGGTAATGTAAGCATCGGTGGTTCAGTGGTAGAATTCTCGCCTGCCACGCGGGTGGCCCGGGTTCGATTCCCGGCCGATGCAATTTTTAAACTTTTTCATATTATTGCGATAGGCCTACTTTTATTTTACTAGAATCGCTGATGGTAGTTCTGTATGCACTTTGACGGAGGTAATTCGCTTAAAAGAGGGGGAGTATTTTACATTTATAGTTTCAGTAAGAATGCGTCAGGCCTACCAACTGAAAAATGTTCAATGGATCTAATTTAATTACTGATGAGTTTAGATGTGTACATTTCAGTCATTTGATAAGTATTTATATTGCCTGGCCAAAATAATGCAATATTAGAATTCAAACATAGGGCCTATTGGGATCTATCTACCCTTATAAAATAAAGAAAGAAATATCTTGGTTGGGAATAATCATGATCAGTCCGATTTCACGTTTCCTGCGGTAGATTGTCATTGTTTTAAAGGGGTATAAAGATCCCAAATATAATTGTTTAACCCTTTACCCCATACGTTATCTTATTTTTTCACCCACACCCACTTGACGTGGGTGAAAATGCTGATTAATTATTTGTTTAATTTGACACCAAACCTTTGCAAATATTGATGTTGAATCACTAATTTCATTCCCAATAACAGTGATTTGATCGGACATTGAGACAAATTAATAACGAATATAGTATAGCATCATCCGAAGAAACACGGGAGGCCTACGGGACATTGTATTGAGCCACTGTTGTTTTAATGTTGGAGCAGCGTCTGCGACGCTGCCCCAACATTAAAACCACACTGGCGCAATGCTTCGTGTTTGCTTGGATTGTGTAATTTTGTTCCTGCGATCATAATCCCATTCCATCATTCACAATCTCACAGAAACAAATTATGTTTATCCTGATTATCATAATGATGGTGATTAGAGATGTACACCTGTCACCACCACCCAGAAGATCACAAGGTCACGTGGGAAAATGTACAGCTTACAATCTGCGCACGCAACACGACCTAATTATCCTCCATGAATTATACGTCCCTTGTCATGCTAACGTTTAGCAATCTTATGATACACATAAATAGTCCGGATTGCATACACAATGTGAGCTAAAAAGTTAAAACTATACATCATGGTACGACAATAATATTTTATACTCCACAAAATAACCTCAAATAAAGCAATGAGTCAACGAATAACATGAATTAATTAAATAATGAATGGGTAATTAATTACAATTTTGTGCGTAGACCTAGGCCTATATGGGCTAAACTGGGCATGAAGGAAAATGTTGATTTAATAAAATAGCACTGTTGTCCTCCTGCTCAGTTTTCGATATTTTGAAGCCTGGCAATCTGATGCCAAGTAGTGGCAAGTATAGACTACAGCTACTTGTAGATCAGGTTCACTCAAAATCGCTATTCATCATCTGTTTCCAAATCGTTATTGAACCATTTAGTTGTTGATAAATTGGCTCAGCCGACGCCCACGCACCCGTGCAAGAAATCACACGGAAAGTACATAGCATACTTGCTACACATCATAGCATAATATTCCCGCCATATAGGCCATGTTTTGTTTAATACACCATAGAGGAACTTTGAGGGTTATTGTAATAATACATGAAGCATACGTACGATTTTATTTTGTCGAAAATTAATCTATTTCTAGCTTTATCTCTGTTATACATCATGTGGAGCTTACACTCTTAACACAAAAGGTTCTTGAAGGTTTTTCATATGGTGATATAGAAAAAGGCTCCGCATGCATACCTGGTATTATATGTGGAACATTTCTCTATATCACTATAAGGAAAAGAACCTCCAAGAACCTTTTGTGTTGAGAGTGTACACTATAATGTACATTATCTACCATGATCTCCTAAGAAGAAGTCCATCTTTTGAAGACAGAGGGTTGATGGGTTTCCACTCCTGTCGTTCAGGGAGTAGTTTCCTTGAAACTGGTGTCGGCTTCAATCTGTTGAGAAATAGAAAACCAAACAATAAGTGGGGTGTTATATGATTCTCTAGCAGAGGATGTCTACTTCACCTCACAGCGTTCAATTCCCATTCCAATATGGAACATTTAGCCAATGTTGTTTTAATGTTGGGCCAGCGTCGAAGACGGTGGCCCAGCATTAAAACAATATTGGAGCAATGTCTCATGGAACCGATGCTGCTGTACAAAACCAAAAGGTAGTAAGTGATTTCTGGAAAAGCCAGCAGTTACAGTAATTGTGTCTTGGCTTCGCAGAGCAGAATAGAATGACGGGTTCATACTAAAATTAAGATCTCGAGGACTGACAAACAGAAATCACAATGAAGATTTTAAATCAATGCATGTTGGCCACAGTCGTAAGCGGTGGACCAACTTCGGTTCAATTTGTAGATTTAGATTCATTTATTCTATCAAATAAAATACACAGTTTCATGACACAGATAAAATAATTTTTGTTTTATCCCAGGATACCTCCTCGTGTTGTTTCTTGTTTATTGCTTGATTATATCCTTTGTTATTTTGAGTGCAGCTGGACATTAATAGACAGTTCACTCAAGAGGAGGCAGCTGGGAGTAGAACACTGCATTATGTGCATGGATTGTACAAGAAATATGATCAAACAAAGACATACAATTTTTCGTTTGACATTTTTTTTGCGAATTTCATTTTCCCACTACATTACCTAATTACTGTCTCTCAAGTCAAAAATAACTAGAGATTCATCAAAACAAGCTTCAATACAAGAATAACTAACTAGCTCCCTGTCTGTACGTGTGACATCTACTCGAGGTCGCAGACCGTCTGCGACCTCGAAAAGCCACGCTTTGCTGTAGGGCTTTTGTTGACCACACCACTTCTTCGGGCTTCCCTCTGTCGACTTGCCATTGCAGATTGTGCAGAAAGCGACGCGAAAATAATATTCAGTCACTTCATGACCACAACAGAATTATTCTTACATTTATTGTTTCCTCCACTTCATTTCAATGTTTTGAGAAACATTATCATTATAATTGATGTCTTATTTTTTCATTCACAATTTAATGGATCTTAAAAAGCGTAGTGTACCTGTATTTGTCAATACAAATTTTGACTGACATTTCCCATGTTTCCTGCACCAATTGTAGATTTTGACATATATTTTTCAAAGTAAGATTTTTAAATCTATGTTAAGCTCACAATTGTGTCAGGAATACCGGCTAACATTAATTAAACTTGTGAAGTAGTAGCGCTGCAGTTTAAATTAGTTATAATATTTATTATAAATAGTGATAATTTTTATACTTGGTATTAAATTTATTCGACTGAGAAGATATGGCGGCCGAGAAGCTGAGGGACTGTCAATTTACATAATAACTAAATACAATATAGATATGATGACATAAACCAGTCCAAGGTGTTGAACAACATTGCAGTATGGGGACATAAACTATGTGTATTTTTCAATCATCCAATGTTAGATGTAGATATTTTCAGATTTTTTAAGTTCTAATTAAAATTTCCACCACTATTTTATATCTTGTATACATGTGTATCATGACTATTTTGATTTTTTGGGGGTTTTTTGTGGTGCCATTTAAACAATGTGTATTCTCAAATTCTGCCATACTGACATCACCACACATGTTCCTAGACAACTTTAGAAAAATCGAGGCATCCCCCTTTTACGAATATACCTGTCAGGTTTCAAGTCTGGTTGCATCTATCAGTTGGCTGTTTAGTTTAGCTGTCAGTAGGCCCGTCATTTCGTCACCTTGTCTGCCCTCTAGCGAGTACTCAGACACTCAATAAACATTACAGCCTAACGTAATTCTCAGAATTACTGAGCCAATGTCTGCGACGGTGGACAAACATTTAAACCACCATTGGTACAACGTCTCATGTTATAGCTGGAGTTTTTCTCAACCTCCCAGGTGGTGCGATGGGATTTTAAACACTAAACGGAACGTAAAACTAGACAGGATTTTGATCTATGGTCACACACAGAAAACACAAGACTTTCACCCAATGTTGTTTTAATTTCAATCCAGCATCGCACCTAGTGGACCAAATATGAAGAAAACTCACTCTCAAGTAGTAAATCACTGAGCGACCTAACGAAAAAAATTGTACTTGGAAACATTCAAAATGTTGCAAATAATTGTGTTAGTATACAGTACATTTCAACTTGAAGCCATAACAGTAAAATATGATAAGTTGAATGAGAAGCAATATTATCACAACAAAAATAGTGTGATTTATGAATATAAACATTTCCTGTGGTAGCAGCTGGACACTCTTCGACATTTTTAAAGTGCTTTGATTTTTACAATCATAGAGTTAGTTAATAAAGGATTTTTACTGGGAGTAAAGTTTGTGAATTAATGTAATACTCACCTGCAATTTTAAGATTGTTAAATTGCTAGAGCGCACGTCGATCTGAAAACAATGTTATTGTCATTGATAAGTGGTAAATAGAACATCAATAACCTAAGTATATTATGTCAGTGGTTTATTATTCCAAAGACAAGTCCGCTATTAGTATAACTGGTTACCAAAATAAGTTAGTGTTTCTACAATGACTGATGTGCGTCAAACTTCCAGTAATGTAAGCACAGTGTTGACTTGTAGCCACAGCGCTTAGAAATTCCTCAGCAAACAAGAGGTGTTCGGCCTGTGTTGGTTTAATGTTGGCCCAGCGTCGAAGACACTGGCCCAACATTAAACCAACATAGGCTAAACGTCTCGTGTCTTCGGCTTGGCATATTTTCTCGCTTGTAGTCCCTTCTGTTCTGATTTGTTCGGCACCCCTGTTCCTATCTCTCACGGGAGCAACAGCTGCCGTAAACGATGGAAGTCCCGGCTGCAGACGGGCGATGGCGCCGAAAATGAGCGGTAATTAGTGGTTTTAGCGCTTCTGTGAATTCCTGCTCCTCGTAGGTAAAAGGGACGTATGTGTCTAACGGCTGTTAACACGTGTATGATCACATACCCACCAATATACCTGATTGTAATGTTTAATTTATGTGCGCTTCAACCCGAGAGGTTTATAAAAAGCCAGTGCCACAGAATAGGAAAACGTATTGAAACATAATTTTCCCTAGATGACTTGAATATTATTAAACTGTCAATTAGGTTAATCAAATCGTCACTTTCTAGAATCACTATACACAGTTTACTTCTCCTCATCTTATCTATGAAATCACTTGGAAAATAATAAATCATTGTGCTATTAGTTTTAGTTTCTTATTGGTATTTTATTATTAATACAGTTATATAAGTGTTGTGCTTCTCTCCAGGTGCAGCAAAGGTAGGCCCTATAGGGACGTTGACCCAGCATTAAACCAGTGTTCAAACATCCACATCATGGTTCAGACAAATCTTTAGGGTTGTTTTACAGGGATCCTGATCCCGGCTCTGTGGATCAGTAGAGCCGCTGGCTGAGGTGCGTGAGGTCCATCAATCATATACATGTGATATATGACCCTTTAAACGCTGAAATACCTAATACAAACCATGGAGACCAAAGGGTTTATTTTAAATTTGAAATCATCATAAATGGCTCAGTTACCTCTTTCCGCTTCATTTGAATACCTATGTTATGGCTTCTACGGCCATTATATTTTTGATATTTCAGCGCGGGATCGACTTCAGCCGTTGGAATCCCCGCTCTGAAACTCTAGTGCTAATAACATCTACAGTCGTTTTCAGACATGATATCTCTACTCGAGGCAAGACATTTTGAAGAAAAAATGAGCATTGCATAATTTGTTAGATGCAAGTAGCCTACGTTTTAACCCTTTCAAGCCTGTATTTACCATTGTCATCTTTATCCACTACAAGTCGCGAATTGCTGTCGCAATTCTCGACTTGTAGTGGATGAAAATGATTTGATGTGGTTTAAAAATTAAAGAAAGTTGCCATGTATTGGTAAACCAGTTTCATGGGAATATTCATTCTAAAACCCTTGGTCGTAGGATGTTTTCAGAGATGTAAAATGATGCTTTAATGCATCGTGAGGGCTTAAAGAGTTAAACACTTGTATTGATGTATGTCACAGTAACGAGACACAGCATACAGTGGGTAAAATGTTTTTCATATAATCCCCCCCCCCCCCCCAAGGGTATAACATAACAAATAACGGATATTTACTTGCAATTTGATCACGATAATGTACATACAAGTATTTATCATTACATGTGAACCCGATTCTTGCTCATCATCAAACAGCCAGTTTTTTAAAAAAAATATCAGTCTTGCCCGTCAATTGAGTCAATTTCTTTTTAAAGATCAGTAAGTTATTATCATGATCATGGAAATAAGGTTTGCAATTTTGCAGCTGGCAGTTGGAAGGCTCCCTTACAAGTGCGTCGTATCCACGTTTATAACATTCCGAATACGGATTAGAAAATTATTGTATTGTGTTTTAAAGCAAAACAACGTATTAGTCTTGTATGTAATTATTATAACGTAACATTAGTTAGCCTATGTTATCTCTAGTTTGCAGTGATTGACATGCATTGTGAGGGCGGGGGCCCTGGCGTGCAAAACATGTGTATAACATTTGAACAATGTTGGCTCAACGTCGAAGACGTTGGGCCGACGTTGTACAAATATTATACAAATGTTTTGGGTTTGCCAGGTTGTGGCTTCGCACGGCTGCGCTCTGGACTGGCTGGTGTTTTAACACCGCAATAATATCAGAGAGACCCCGCCAAGCCCCATTTGGACAATAATCTTGAAAATTCCACTGCACACCGAGACACAGTCCAGACTCCAGGCGTTGACGTGGGATCAGTAGAAGGACATTCCCTCCAGATGTCATACAAGCATCCACGTGTTCTCAACACCTGGAGTCGTTTGTCAACGCGGATCCTCAGGAAAAATGGCCAGTCACTTAGTGTGGCATTCACCACTTCACACTTATTGTGCAACACTTTTGTAGGACGTACGACAATCATTTTTTCGTCCCTTTGCCTATGAAAGGGTATATCTGCCACTTTGTAAAGTGGCAGATACACCCTTTCATATCCAAGGTGACGAATTTTTCACGTGAACAGACTGGGGGAATTCTGACGTGGCTATTTCGTGGAATGTCTGCCCGGTATGACTGGGCCGCTTAACTCATTTACTGCGCGAAGCCCAGTCACAATGACCGCCATTTTGTTTCCACAGCCAGCTGTGTAAAAACGACACTCCCGCTGCCTACCAAAAAACTCGGATGCCATGAATATTTCAAGTGCCTACGAAAATTAGGTCATTTTCAGCAGGCGTAAACTTTCGATCGTATTAGAACTATTACATTTAAAAATGGAGGTCACTGTGGCAGAGCCCCGCGATGTCATCAGGGTAGTCTGATACTAAATAAAAACATTATCTGTAAGAATACTATTATGAGTCAGTATAACCTGTCTCGGGATAATATATAGAGCCATGTAGCTTAATATTAAAAGTGTATGTTTAACCCTTAAAACGCTGACATTTTTGTATATATGAACCAAAAGATCAAAGGTGTGTTTCAAATCATAAATCATAAATGTTTTAGCTAGCAGAAAATGAAATGAATTGGGTTTTAGACCTCCCTTGTGTACATATAGGCTAAACTGGGCCAGGAGAACCTCCTGAGGATATCGAGATGAATGAGATGACACTGCCCTCCAGACACAGGATTCAAAATTTGGGTCCTGGCGGTCTGAGACCGAGCACGCTACCTCTCGGCCACGGAGACTACCCACAATATTGATTTCAGGTTAATTTCAAGTACTATACTTGAATATTTTCAATCATAAAATCTCATTTAAAATTCATTTTTAGTGTATTTTTGTTGATTTAAAATAATGATCAGCATAGAGAATACCAATCTGACCTACATTTTTCGAAAAAAACGTGGATACATTTCTGTATCTATGCACAACTTTAATTAAACTGGTAATTTATGTGTCGGAATACATACACTTAATGCAAAAGGTTGTTGTAGATAAATTTTCCGTACACAATAACATCATCCATAAAATATGCGAAGCGTGTATCTTTGTGAACTGACTGACTGAATAAAAGGCGATTTTATTGACCCATACGAAAAAACATCATGTAATCGGGTTAACATGGTAAAGGAATGGTGATAGGTTTGAACCTTGTGAGACCCCATGTGGAGATGAACCATATAGATCAGACAGTGACACTGACGGCACGCCTCTGATCAAAAGGACTAAGAATCGGCTGCGGGGTGATTGTGACCATAATTAGGGCACGCTACATTCCGGGTCACACCTACGGGGCACAGAAGACAGGGAAATCACACATGCCGGGTGCAGGTTTTACATAATGTTAACCAGAACGGTGATGTCTTGTAGGGCCTCATCACCCTTGAAGCGCAAAGCTAAGATTTGCAAGTGCTTGGTGAACGAAACAACCCTTTAACCGCCGGTGCCGAATATATTCGTTTTCTACATTTTCATTAGCACACTACATATCAGCTTTTTTTAAAGTTACAGCTAAAACG